>GL379794.1:1155272-1342083 GCA_000143925.2 Caenorhabditis brenneri
TTTTTTCGAATCTTGCAAAAGTATTGACACTTCAATGGATGTTTTGGTTTTTTGGTTCAAGTTCTCCGATCTCCTTCAAACACCGTAACTTACGTGAACAAGATCAGGTCGGCATCATGCGTTATGTTCTATTCGGAAGAAAATACGAGATCATATAAGTAGCTTCTGGAAATGTTCTGTTCACAAACTCTGGGAATCTCCGAGAATCGCTAAAGATGACCTAAACAGAAAAAAGAAACGAAGCCGACTCCAGCCAAAAATTGATTTTCTCAATAATTTGATTCTCGCCTGAAAAAGTCAATTCAGATGAAAATAAAATAGTTTAAGTTTTTGAAAAGTATTTATAACGATTCAATGTTTAATTTTGTTGTTTATGTTTGCAGAAAGGCATAGAAACGATTCCATGAACATAATATGTTTTTACTATAATTTTACAGATTCATCAGTTTGAACAATTGACTCTATTCAGTTGAGTGAGATCCTGCAAAATATAAGAAATGGAAGATCATCTTTCCTCTCAAAAATGAAACGATAGTCAAAATTATTCATCAACGTAAATCTTGCTGCTTCATGTCTTCAAAAGTGAAATTTGTTCTAGTAAAGCACTAAAACATCGACTAGAAATCAGAGAAATGACAATACATTCATCCGTTTTTGCTCTTATGCTGCACACGTGATCATTTACTGATAAGAATAACCAACACGTGTAGAAACCACTTCCCGATAAGGAATCATCTTCAGTTTCTTCAGTTCTCCCAATTCAACAGTTCTGCAGATAGCTGTCAAAATGTGGAGAAAAATATTTGGTAAGCGAGTTCTGCTTGATCACGGAATAAGATGATTTCCAGTTGTTTCCTGTGTTGTATTGTTCGCTCTCGCTACATTACCGGATATCGGTGCTCCAGGATATTCATGTGATGCAGACTTGATGAAAAAGAGTAAGAAGGTTCCAACGAATGTTAACTCTGTACGGCCTGCTGATATTAAAGTCATTATGGCTTTGGGAGATTCTCTGACGGTAAGTAGTAAGGAATGTGTAAAGATCTTTTTTTGCACTTTTCTGTCACGTTGGGAAAAAGATTAGTTGTGGGAGGTAAGCGCTTCAGAATATTCGAACATGCGCGAAGAATAGAAACCACGCTGGTATTGTATGAAATATTAATGAAACTGAAAAGAAATGATTATGGGTAATTGAACCTTGCGGTTGAGCAAGTTTGTAAAATGTGAAATATAAAATGTAAAATGTAAAATTACTCTTCTTGGTTCGCGATTTCCATGAACATCTATTTTGGTTTCTCCAAGTGTCTGATTGGTGGGCTTACGGTATTTTATGATGATGATGTGTTTGAAACTAATCACTCTTCTGGCTTTTATGACGTTGTTCAGCACCAAATTATTTCTAGTTGTTTCAATAGTCCCTCTCTTCTAAAAAATCAAAACAAAAAGAAACAAATAATATCCTCTCAGGCTGCAAATGGCGCCGGAGCAGAGGACCCATTAGCAGTTGTTCTTCAATATCGAGGACTTGCATTCCAAGCCGGAGGCGACAAGTCACTCGATGAGCATGTCACAATTCCAAGTAATAGAACCTTAATAAAGTTACCCAGAAGGCTGATCATCTATTTCCTTGTTCAGATATCCTTAAAAAGTACAACCCTAACGTATTTGGTTACTCTAATGGAATTGGGTCCCCAAATGTTTGGGAAATTGCACGTCTCAATGTTGCAATGCCAGGTGCCAATGCTAAGGATCTTCCAGGACAGGCAAGACAATTAGTGTCCCTGCTCCAACAACATACCGAGGTTGTCAAAAGACGTAATGATACAAAATTATAAAGTTATGATTTAGGTTGTCAACATGAAAGAAGACTGGAAGTTGCTGAACATTTTCATCGGCGGAAACGATATCTGTGGATACTGTCGCAAGCCAGTGGTCAGTGTCTTTTGTTGAGTTGAAACCGATTTTGATAAATTGCCATTTGCAGGAGGATTCTCCATACAACTGTGCGCAAAACATTAGTCAAGCTGTCCAAATTATTTTCGACAATGTTCCACGTGTGATCGTTTCTTTGACAGGCATGTTGCATCTTGAAATGCTGCGCCAAACTGATACCGGTCACTTTTTCTGTCAACGCTTGCATCAGTATGTTACAAAATACGAAACAATTTTTATCAGCATAAACATATTGTTTGCAGCGATGAGTGTGGCTGTGAGAGCAACAAAAACTTCACCGATGCGGACATCAAACAAGTAGGGAGTGGAAAGTGATAAGGATAGTCTAAACTGGGTGGAGTGATTAAGGATTAATGCTAAGAGCATGGATTCACCTATATAGTAACCAGATACATAAAATCAGAAACAGTTCAGGCCTGCTACGACTACAACAAGTACGAAAAGCAAATTGAAACTGCCGGAACTTTTGAGAGAGATGATTTCACCTACGTAGTTCAACCAATGTTCCAGGACACTTTGATTCCAACTATGGTGGTAAGCCTCATCTTATCAAGACATGTGACACAAATTTCAAAACCATCATTTCCGTTTGAACTTTCAGTCTAAACATTGACATCTCACTGAAAAATTGAATGATTCACAACTGAAAACTTCCAGAATGGCAAGCCTAGTCAAATTTTCTTCGCTCCGGATTGTTTCCACTTCTCTCAGTGGGGACATGCTCTTGTGAGCACTTATCTCTGGAACAATATTCTGCAACCGGTTGGATCCAAATCAACAATCTCAAACATGTCCGTGCCACTTCTTCCATTGGCATGTCCAGACCCGGTATCTCGATTCTAAATAGCTTCTCTCATATTTCATATTTCAGGCTTGTCCATTCATCAGAACACCGAAGAACAGTCAAGACTGTAGCAAGTATATGACCCCACACGCTTAATATTGTAGTTTTTCAATACGTGTTATTGACTAAAGAATATATAAAACATTCGGTGCTCTCTGATTTGAAATAATTTGCATAATGCCCAGTGAGTCGTTATCATCGTATCGGTTGACCGGAAAATAATTGCGAAATACACGCACAATATGTACATAACGTTTTTGCGTATTTTGGGTGAAACATGAAAATTGAAAACGCCTTTTTTTTTGCCCTCATTGCAGTAATTTCAAATTGTTTTGTAACAAAAATTTATATATGCTTTCATTTACATTTGGTTAGCTCACATTCATTTCCAATCAATCCTAGCAAAATTACTGAACAAATAGTCGTCGTTTTCATTGTGTCAGACAATGTTGTAATATTTGGGAAGAAGGGGCAGATGCAATACAACGCATAGTGTTCGGCAATGTTCTTTTTTTCACCTTTTACAAGATTACATTTCTCTTTGTTCTTTTTATGCTTCAACTGGATTTTCTGTGTTGTGATATTTTAATAGTTTCTTTTATAGTGTTTTTTCGTAAGAATCAGCAAAACCTGAGTGAATTTTCATGACCTTTTGTTTTTTTTTCATCAGTATCAGATGAAATTTTCATGTTCCTCTCTAGACTTATCATCCATGGAAATTCCATGGAGCTTCCAGCTCTCGATATAACAAAATTTGCTCTCTTGAGCAGAATCACTCGCACTTAAATGAATGAGAAGAATCTATTAGTTTTATGCAAGACCCTCTGGCGTTTTGCCAATTTAGAAGCCTTATTCTATTATCCGTTTTGTACAAATCTCCGAAATTTCAATTCCAAAGAACATACGTCTTCTTTCTTTACAGACGATGTCTTATGTCTGCCATCGTCGTCATCATCTCCAAGCTATATGCATATATAGTTTCTGTCTTTTTCCATCCTCCCGCTTTTCTCTCGTTTTCACTTGCGTCAGAACAGTCATGTATCTATCCGCACTGCAGAAACGCTATCGGAACTAGACTGCGCCACATACCCACACACACGCATGGCCACCGCCGAGTCAATTTCGTCTCCTCGTTTTGTCTCTTTTCTCACCAACCCGCGACTGTTGCCTGTCGGCAGGTTATCATAAATGCCTTTCATTCCGTCCCTTTCTTTGTATTCCCTTTTTTGCGCCCCACTCCTCCCGAACTGATAACAGATTAGTTGGATTACATTACACAGTTTCATAATAGTCGCTCCTTTCTTTTTGTAAGATGTTACCATACGATAACTTCATTTGGGTATTGTGTAATTCTAAATTGATATGATTTCTTCTGACAGCTGACCTAATTGAGATGGGATTTTTCGTACTGATTCCCTTTGTTGGTCTTGGCTGAATCGGCAAATTCGTTTGCCTGTTAACCCTGAAATCGTCGATTCGAGAAGAAAAAACATCTGCCGTCAACCAAAATCACCTGTTTCAACTTCCAATTTTCCAGCTCCCTCTTTCTCTGTCTATTTATTAGAATTAGTATTTATTCCAGAACTTTTCCTTCAAACACTAAGCAGGTAGGGCTTGATGGTTTTCGGTCCTAAGCCAACATATTTTTCTACCATAACGTTTTCTTTTACCATACAGAACATTCGACATGTTTGAATTGTTTCCGCATCTTCATCATCATGTCTTTTCTAACTACTTTCGCCTCATTTGCCCCAATCACCAATACTCTTTGGCCAACCATTTCTTCGACTTGTCTTTGTCAACCAACTTTCCTTTTTCTTTCTTCTCATTGAATTCGGGTATTCCCCAGTGAGTTTCTTCCGGACACTGAGGTCTCCATCTTCTTCACAATTCGGACCCTCCCTCTCTTTTATTCTCTTCATATTCTATTAGGCCGATTGGTCATTTAAGGGGAGTTAGCAGACACTACTCCCCATACGAAAGTACACCTAATTTTATGTGCATGCACGAGCTGACTCTACATGCACTCTCTGCTTCCGATGCCCTTCTCGCTGATCACTACTGGTGCTGCTCCCAGAGCCGGCACTAGTACCTTCTTCTTTTTTTAAACGTGTTTTTTGAATCAGTTCAAAACGTCAGTTGGAAGGAAGGTGGTGCCAGGACAATGAGTAGAGAGTAGGTCGCAAGAACTGAGGAAAATGAGAGAAAAAGATGCTCCCGGGGCATTTTTGCTAGTGCTTCTCGAACGACTCTGGCGGGAAGCTATTTCCCGTTTTCTTTTTCTCTCTCTCTGTTTTATTTGCCAGTATGATTTTTCTGATTTCCGTAATGCATAGCTTTTGTTTTTTGTTCCGAGCTGAGGTTCAAACAAATCGAGATAAAGACTTGCTGATCGAACCACTCAGTGCATTGAAAGAGGTAAGTACCGGGATCATTGTTGTTACGGCATATCCGATCATGTTTAGAGAAAGTTTTCAATTGATGATGAGTTGGCATGGAAATAAGCTAGCTTAGGGTTTTGCATGCGTACCTTTATTAAAATCGGCTGAAGAGAGTAAACTAATTCCCGTGGAATAAAATTTTTGTGAATATCTGTACATAAGAAAGAAACAAAAAACCAGGTTCAGCTAGTTTCCAAAGTTTTCTATAAAAACAACTGTGAAAAATCAGTTTTCTTTATTGGTGACCTGGTGTTTGACATTCAGAAAAAAACTGTACACTTTCAAATAATGCATCTAGTCAAATATCCGCCCAAAAATTGTCATTCAAACACCACGTTCTCATAACAAAATATTGGATGTTTATTGGGAACACAGTTCAACATAGAATTCAGTTTGTTTATGAAGGCTAGTTCTTCTGATATTTTTTTTCAAATGCAAACCATTTGAAACATATATTGCCATGTAGTGACGTTTTGTTTAGTGTGTAAAACAAATTAGCAACCTGCTATCATACCTGATAACGGCGACTGATAGCAGATTTTTCGAGAAGTTTGCTTACGGGTCATCTTTTCATTTCTGTATAGTAGTACACAGTGAGTTCCCGGCTGTCGACAACTTTTGATTCGGTGAGTCTTGCTTTTTTGTTTTTGTTTATTTCATTCATTACACTCTGAGAGTTCCAGTCAAGCACGCACGTGTCCCGTCCCTATGTACCTAAAATCCACTGATTGTTTTGATTCTTTTCCCAATCATATTTATTCTAACAATTGAAATTTCGCTTCTTTACTTCGTTCTCTCATTCTGGCCCGGTCTGTTTGGATGTAAAAAGTAGGAAAAGAAACATCAAGTACACACGGTACAGAAAAAACAAAAGTTGAGAGATCGATGAAAGGTGATAGATCATAAAGAGACTTATAGAAATACACATCAAACAAAACGACGCGCACTGCTTTCCAAATCACAAAGTGCTGCAAATGGTTACTGTTTTTGTTATTGGGAATTTTATCTCGTTTTTTTGGCATGATTATTCCTCAGAAACTGATTACGCCGTCTAATTACATAGCTTGAGAAAACGATTCCCTGCTCATTTATACATTCAATTTAGTCATATTTATGGAATCAATGCAATTTTTTGATGAACATTTTGTATAAAATGTGTAAATTCCCCTTGAAACAGTACCCAGTCAAACTGTGTACGACAATTACCATAACTTGAATGGAATATATTGTGGTCCTGAGCACGTGGAATTATTCAAACCTGAATTTCGAAAATTCAACACCTCCTTCTCATTCAACTTTTCAATTCGAATCAGTTGCTGGCTAGATTTGAATTTTTCTCTGCCCATTTTCGGTAATTTCCATTGTATGTAATGTGATTGCCGTCTGCTCATGCATTTGAATCGTTCGAACCGTTATATAACTGACGTCACTAATCCCCCAAAACCTGGCAAACAACTGTAGAAGAAAGAAAATGCCATCTTGCAAAGAGTGCTTTTATTGTACATTCTCGCTGATTGTAACTGACCGAATAACAAAACAATTTGCAGGTCTAGCATACTGTATTCATTTTTCAAGGTTGAAGTGTCTAGTCTTAATCCAATAATGTCTTATCAATTCTGATCGGAGAAGAGATTTTTATCAAACAAGTAAAGTATTCCGACCCTGTACCCAACACGACTTAATCCGATACAATGACGAGAACAGCTCTTGCGATCAATCACAACAGGTTCTTCAACCTTCTTCTGTCCCCTCTATTTTTGGTCTACTCGTGAGCCTGGTCAGCGAAGCAACACGTCGATGCACAGTATGTCATAGACACACCAAACACACTGTACGTACCTTCTTTCTTCCTTTCTTTCTCACTCATTTCCCGTGTCTCTGTCTTACCTCCTATCTTGTCTTCCTTCTTTTCCTCGGTTTTCCCCCCTTCCTACCGGCGACTTGTGCTTGCCTCTTGTTTTTTTCGTCCGTTTGCCCTTGCGTATTCTGACTTTTTTGGAGAAAAATTTAAAAGATTGGAGGTGGAAAAAGACATATCCAGATGGAAGAAGACGAGGTAGTGAACAAAGGAAAAGTTTTGAAGTTTGTGTCTTGCAGAATTCTTTCCACCATGTCATATCTTTCTTTCTTTTCCTGAAATATTGTGAATTTCCTTTTCAGAAATATGATTCAAGAAGATTTGAGCCCTCTCCGATTTATGGATCAATCCTGACAGATTCTCTGCTAATCTCACCCATTTTCTATCAAAAATGATATCTCATAAATCCTAAATCCAGATTTCATCCAACGGTCAAAAGGACCCAACCAAAAATGCAAGAATATCATCAATTCCACTTTTGCTTTTGGTGCTACGTCTCTACTAATAATTCCATGCATACTTACTCACTTCTGTTCTCCAGATACCCCTCGTTTGTACTACCGACAGAAGATAGAAAAAATGGCGTTGGCATAATGCTTTTGCACTTTTCGAATCATTTCCGGAAACTCGAAAAGACTAAAACGAGTGGGGGTAAACACGTCACTCTGTTTTAAACGTACCCTCACAAGTATAAATTGTTTCTTCTTCTCTTCCTTATTCATGCACGTTTTTGGTCTCTGAAAACCTTTTCCGGTGAGGACAAAAGAACTTTTAGTCCCTTTTAGATGTGTTATGTAAAGAGACGGGATGTCAAACTGGAAAGTGCTCTGGAACTGAATGTGCACTATTCTTATGCAATTCAAAATGCACTAATGTGCCAAGGGAAATGAAAAAACTAAAAGAAGACTTCGTTCTTCCATCATACTTCCAAAAGGTCTGTAGAATAAAGTTATCAGAAATAGGCAGCCGAAGTTCAGAGTAGTTCTCTTCCTGTACTAAAAGTTTTGGTGAACTCATATTTAATGAACCGCCACTCTGCTTCTCAAGTTTCAAAAACAATTTTTCAACACGTGCGTTTTCTTGTCTTCTTGAGTTTTTCCCCTTTTTTTCTGCCATTGTCCACCACACCATCCTTATTTCTCTGTCCACTCTCTTCTTTACATTACGCGCGCAACATTTGAATGGGTCATCTTGCATCATCATAGCCAGGCAGGGGCCACCAATCTAAATCTCTCGCTTCCCCCTTCCCACACACCACCCATCCGCTCGTTCGGCCGTCCGCCCATACCGCATTGTTGGCCGCGTGCCAACCGCCCCGCACGCTCCGACGAGACACCCACTTTTTGTGCGACCGACCTCCCTCTGAGATTTGACATCTTGTTGCCAGGGCTTAGCTGATGACCTTCAAGGGACAGGTGTTTGGAAAAAGATGGCGTAAGACAACTGGTGAAAGCAACCATCAAGCACCGACCTCGGACAGAACATGAAGCTTTCTGTGTTTTCTTCACACCCATTGCCCTGTTGTCCGTCAGGTGCTTACACTCTCAGTGTTTTTTGTCAGTGTCATTGAGTTAGTGAATGTGCAAGTCCTTAAGCCCCGCCCACTTCCACTATCTCTCGATTGCCCTCTATCTCGTTTTTTCTCTCAGTCTGCCTGTTCCATCATACAAGAGAATTGCGAAATAGTTAGTCGCTGTATGTACATGTAATTCTTATATAAACACCTTTCAAAAGTAATTTGCTTTGCGCGCCCTCACCAGGACCCCTTGCCGCTCGGTCTCTCACTAACTAACTAAATAACCAAAACCAGTACTTGTTAGTGTGTTCATTTGTAGGGACACTGTGTTTTTTTTTTGTTTTTGTTCTGAAACTTCTCTCAGTTTCCGCTCGAGAATTCTCTTTGCATACAGGTTTTCAGTTCTGTATGTCAAACCAAACTTCATGGTGCTTACTTTCTCCTGCAAACGAAAAGAGAAGAATGGGATTCCCAAGGAATGTTAACTTTCAACTTCTTACACTTTCTTGACTCATCCAATCGTTCTCCAGAGTTTTTTTTGCCATTCTTCCGACTTCTCTCTTATACTTTTATCTCTCTCTCTCTCTCCAATTTTCATTTATTTTCGTTCTCGCCTACTCGTGTCCTTCTCGCCGTGCTTTAAACTAAAGATGCATTTTTTCAGGTAGTCGTCAGACTCCTCCAAACTCTGGTGGTTAGATTAACCGTTGGTTTCTGATTCCAATTTGTTAGGTACCTGACAAGACGGAAAGATGATGACCGGATATGGATACAACCCAAATCTGGTTCAGCAACCACCAGTTCTTCAGGAGTGAGTACTAGAGCACAAAGTTCATTATGATTGTATTAAATTAATTTTGAGTCAAAGCTCCATTATTTGAAATTAGGTACAATATATCATATGACCTTTCATGTGCCTTTTATTGTAATGACCAAATAAACAATATCATCGATAAGATTAGAGAACAAAGCTGAAGTATTCATTGATTGATTTTCAGCGTCAATGAGGAATGGGGACAAGCTGCTCAGTCACAGTACTACCAAACGGATGGTGGAGCCACGGCTTTATCTAACCCATTGTTTTACGGGTCAATGGGTGGATGGTATCAACCATCAAACTACAACTATTCCACGGAAAGTGTTGTTGATTTCAACGGACAACAACTCCAGGAATCAGGAAATAATGGTGGACTTTCTCTTCACAACCATCTGATGCAGATTGGGAATCTTGCACCACCACCACAACCGAGAGTTTCCATTTCGGATGAAGAGTTGTATCAAGCACTCAACATGTCACCGCTTACTACAAACACAACAGGGGCATATGCTAATCAGCTAGCAAATCAAAATTTCCCACCAATGACGCAAATGCCGCAGATACAGTCAACTAACAAGTTCGGTAAGTGCAAAACTAACGATTCCCAACGGATATATTCAAACTGTCGTTTTTCAGACTACTTGTCGTCGGAAGTATGCTTCCCTTCGACTTCAACTTACGAATCCATGGGGATCAATGAAACAAGCTTCATTCAACCAACTGATCCTACTGAGGACCTTCACAATTATCACCGAGGTATTGACGGTGACGATGAGGAGTCATTCGGAGAACCAGAAAGATATGATACCATGTCGCCAACATTTTCAATTCACTCGTTTGCCCCAACTTCTTCTACGAATAATGCTGAAGCTGAGGATTTGGAGGTTCGTGTTTTATTTCTTGAATTTTTTTTACTTTTATTCTGTTGTTATGTGTTGGTAAGGAGCAGTTGAAAAGCAGCTGCATTTGAGTGACGTAAAATCTTGGCACGTCGCCAAGAACTGCTATTTGTTTACTCAGCAGCTCGCTTCTTCTTCTTCTTTCTCACCAACTAATATTGTGTTGTTGTCATTCAAAAAAAGGAAAAGAGAAGAGCGAAAGTAGGATGACTAGGACAGAGGCCAAAGCGTTTCTTTTCCGCGTGCTTCTGCAGTTTAGTTTAGTTATTCTCCTTGTACCACCACTGTCCTAGAGCCGCGCTTGTGGTAAACAAGAAGGTTTGAGTCCTTGTGCCAAGACACCGACTGATAGGATACAACAACAAAAATAGAGGACGAAGCTTCGCTTTTCTCTTAAAATGTGTCCGGGAATGTATCTTGAAATGGCAAGAGAGAGCGGATAACCGCCTTCGCATGTGTTCTTTGGGCGAGCTTGTTTTGCTTCCTGAGTGACCAGCAGCTGAGCCACCCATACTTGAGTACATCCCATTCTTCATCCAAAAATAGCAAAATCAGCTGGAATCATTTCAAAGCTATGACGTCAGAATTTAAAGTTCGGCAGTATGATGATATTTTTCAATTTTCAGGTGGAACTGATAAATCATCTGAAACCAACTCCACGATACCAACTGCCCAATGACATCGATATTTTTCTTCATACAGGCACTACTGACGACACTGAATACAACGAAGACAGTGACTCTAGGGTATGTAGGGAACGAGAACAATAGGGGGCTGTGGTTGACCTCTTCACAGATAGAGACCGAGAGGACGCAGTAGAGTACGCTCCCTTACCAGCAGACCGCACACACATACCCGCTGCCAACACTATTGATTTTATCTTGATTCGGGAAGAAAATTATATGTATGTGTGTGTGTATGTTTGACATCATTTTTTTTCTTATTTTCTTCCTACCTCTAACTTGCCAAGTGACGGGCACATCCCTTTTTTTTGGTTTTTTTTTCGATGTGAAGATGTAAGAAAATAAAAAAAGAGAAAGAAGAGAAGAACCATCTGAAAGAAAGATATTTTTAATAGCTTTTGCGTCAGCATCTCGATTACTCATGAAACAGAGAAATCTTTCAACTCTGTTCGGCAATCATTGACTTTATAAATCGGCAGAATTGGCAGGAAAACTGATACTTCTCGTGCTCTAGCTGACACGTCGCAACATCTAGTATTTATTTGCAGTCACCACTGAATGTCGGAAAAAATCTATCGGCTGTTTTTTGTTGCTTTTCTTTTTTTTTGCCAACCCGCTTTCCGTCAACACTATCTATTGTGCTGGGGAAAACTATGGCTTATACTTCTCAAAATGAGAACATTTCTCTACTCATATTCAAGATTGCTGAACGAACATCTATTTCTTGTTCATCATAATTTCTTAATCGATCTACCAATTTTTCAGCCGACAACAACGTTCTCTCATAGAAGTAACAAAGCGCCTACACCTCCGGCTTCTCGTCCTGCTTACGCTCAAAAGCTCACTGCAGCAGCACATCAGCAGAAGCCGGAGTCTACTTCGATTGACGTAACCTCTCCAGTATCAAAAACTTCACCACTTTTCCTGCAAACTGCAAATCAGGATCCTGCTGGATTCACACCATGTGAGTAACTACCACTTACTTTTGAAGATTCAAATAAGTAGTCCAGCAATAATGAATTGATTCGTTTCAGTACTCACTCCGAACTCGGACGCGTTGCTTCAGAAGAAGCTCAGTGAAGTGGTTCATCAGCCCCCACCAGGTGTTGGCGGATTGAACTCCTACCCAGCATTTCCACAGGACGTCCGCTTGGACAGATTCCAAGAGAACCAGTGCTACGAGACTAAGTTTGTTGACTATTGTCAGCAGGAGCAGAATCAACCAGAAGGATTCTATCCTCCAACTAGCTTCAATTCCTCATACAGTAAGGACTCTCTTTTGTTTTCCTTTGCAATCAGATTTTTGTTTCAGACTACGAAACAGACCAGGACATCCTTCCACTTCTTCTTGATACATTCAAGCCGCTCCCTCCGCCAGAAGTTCCAATCATTCCAGTTGTAGTCCCTGTCTGTGTTCCGGAGTTATTGACCTCTACAGAAAAAGCTCCTCGTAACTCACGAGTTGTTCCAACTGCTCCAATCAAAGCTCCACGTCTATCAGATCAAGAACTTGAATCAGAAAGTCAGAAGCTTGCTTTAGACGTCATTTCTAATTTGTTCACCAACAAAAAAGAGATCCTTGATCGCGCAGCAGTTATCAACGCTCCGAAGAAACCAGTGGCAAGAAACCTGTTTTGTCACGACGAAGAAAGTTTGGAAAAAGCGAGGAACTTTGAGCCAAACGATATGAGTGTTCTTGACGACTGGGAAACCGCTGATGACGACGACTTGACTGTCAGAATGGAAAACCTTCTGAAAGAAAAAAAGAAGGAAGAAGAGACAAAGAAGCCATCCACTTCAAAGAATGCACCACCACCAGTTCAACGTTCTTCTGATTGGGACCTCAATTTCCTTCCACACGTGCTGGAAATATATGGAGTTCCAGACTACAAAATGCAAGGAGACGTTGTGAAAGCCATGGAAACAATTGGAAATGGAGATTGTAAGGTCATGTGGATTGAGCGAAAAGTTGTCTTCGCTGTGTTCGAGAATGTGAGCAGAGCCAAAAATTGTTTGGCACTATCAAAACACGATTGGCTTCGATTCAGAAGTCTTGCCGACTCACCTAAAAATGTCCAAGACTCTGCGAAGGCTAATGCTTCCAGTTTGGGAATTCCAAAGTAAGTTAAAGTCATATCGTTTGTGTATGAACATGTGAACATGTAGTGGATAGTTTTTATAAGGTTAATTTTCAGGAAAAAGCAGCAAACCACTGCTACAGTTGCTCGCCGTATGGTCGAGAATGCACTCGGAAAGAAAGCTACCGTTTCCACTGAAAAACGACAAGAGGAGCGAAATCAGCTCGCTGCGGCCAAAGCAGCCAAGAAGAGCACAATCCAATGGGATTGATGCCTGCTATCTACAACACTTCACCACAATTTTCACCACAAAAAAATTGAATAATCGTTATTATTTTCACCCTTCACCCAACACGGCATTTCGGATTTAAAATTTGTTCCATGTCTAACCGGATGTCCAATCACTATAATGACAACATGTCATTCCTATGTCCGTCCTGTATCAGGTTCCAAACTTCACTCTATCGAAGAAATTATTCACCAAAAAAATAACATCAAATGGTTTAAAAACAGAACCGTTTGGTCACTCAAAGGTCACAAAATACCTTACATATTCTCTCTTTTTACACTTAGTGCCGATTAGAGCGTAGTTGCAACCTGATAGTAACAGGACAGTACTCTCTAGAACAGTTATACCGCATCCTTACTACATTTTGATTCTTTTTTTCCTTCTCCAATTGTTAACCACTTCTCTTCTCTGAACTTTTTTGTTTATGCTCACGATTCTGTGCTCCGTTCCCACTCCCAACACATCCATGTAAAAAACCAAAAAAAAATAAACATAATCAGAAAACCCAGCAAAAAAAGTCACGAATGTTATTAGCTCGAAACTGTTGTTTTTTGAATTTTGTTGTGTAGAGTTTCACGATCGATTCCCCAAAAATCATAATTTTGGCGACCGTCACAACTTCTACTTCCCATTCATACCAATCTACCACCATTTCTAGTATGTTTGAAATTGTCTTCGCGTCTACAGTGTTGACGTTGCTCACACTTCCACCCATTTATATGTATCGACAACTGGGTTGGAGCCAGATTTATTCGAAAATATCTGCTCCCCAGCTGGTCTTTAAAAATTTCCTGGGTTACCATTTTTGCTATTATCCAGGCTATCTAATGTATTGAATGTCAATTTGACTTGAATATTCTGATCGAATGAATGAAAATAACAAAAACTATATTCCATTCTCAAAAAATTGATTTCTGAACGTTACATTAAGGATACTCAGACTTCAGATCTCCTCAGACATCCGTCCAGACAACCTTGATCTGAGAATACTTTGAAGTTGCCGAATCAATTGTTGTAGGATACAATGGAAGTAACCTTGATTCAGAAGCTTCATGTCGGAGTATTTTGAGAGATAACCTTCACTCTTATGCAACATAGTATTGCTAGATATGTTCGCCGTAGCATTCTTTTGAGGCAAAATGAAAGAAAGCGTACGTCTATTGTTGGATAGACAGCTCGATTGCCCTTGTTGTTTATTTTCTTTCTCATCCTATTCTGTTATCCATTTTTTACCATCTTCCCAATGAATAAGAACAAAAAAGGAAAGATGTTGAAAGAGATGGAAAGCTCTTCAAAGGCTCTCTTTCTCAATCTTCCGTCATCGTCATGAATTTTAGATTTTTTTGATGATGAAGCTTTGGCTCTTGAACTTTTGGTAGAACTCACGAAAGATGAGGAATGTAAGATAGAAAACAGATATGCTCCAGAAAGCTTGGTTCAAGAATACAGTTCATAGCATAGGAGTCACGAGGCAAAAGAGTCACAAGGTTTTGCATCATGGTTTCGAAACGTCTAGAATAAAACTTCTCCAGTATAAAATCTCAAAGTTTTTCAAAAGAATTCAGCTGAACTGACTCCAGTCTTGTTTCATTCTTACTAGTTCTAGTAATATCGATAACCTAATAAGAACTTTGATCAAGGTAATTGTTTCTATGTGCGACACATTTTTTTTCTTCAAATTTCTTTGAATTTTTTGCAAAAAAATTGTTGTTTTCGATAAAGTTCGAAGAACACGTATATACTACTTTAACTGGTTAGATCAGATTTATTTTTGCAAGTTCTGATTCATCGACAAAAACTGAATTAATCTTTGAAACGAATTTTCTAACTGATAATCCGAAAAAGTGAGATGCGAATTGAAAGTTCCCCGATACTACTGTTCATAAAAATATGTGTGAACGACAAGCAGTTTTTTTTTGGAAGATCATCATGATGACGCTTTGAGCAGACGCAAATGTTTTTGCTCATTCCTGGTAGAAATAGAAGTCTGTCTAGACGAACTCCAAAACTTTTTAAAATTCAAACTGAAGAGACCGAGTTTGTTGCACTTTCCTTCAAGTGCACTGTCATAAGTCTAATGGTCTCAAATCAGGTACCGTTAATTTGAAACCTGTAGTGAAGTAGTGCACTTACAATTGATCATAAACCTATACGGTACGTGGATACTAGGAGCACGTATTCAAATTTTCCGAAGTGTCCTGAAGTACAATTGATTTTCAAAGTTTATCTTCTTTCCTAAAATTTCATAGCTTTTTCAATGGTGGGTTTTCTTCCGTACACTTTTGTCAATATAATCAGACCTAAATTTTTACGATGCTTCAAATATCTTAAAGTTTTGTGTCTACATTTGTTCAAAACGCCTCTCGCTTTGAAGCACGAGTTCATGGGAACGACTGACAGTATTTCATCAGTGCTTGGTTTTTAGAAAACTAATTAGTTATCATAGGACTTCAGTTATTCTGCATCCAATTTTCACTCTGTCACTTATCAGAATATCTGCAAACCATTCCGAAAAATGCTATGAATCGAATATCAGGTTTCATCAGAATGTAATGACATATTTTCTGTTAACCCTTGCTTTTCTGTTGCTCTCTCTCTATCCCTCTCAGATCAACCTACATACATTGCCACACTCCAAAATCAAACAAATACGGTCATCTATCTACATTGTTCGTTGTGTATGGTGGTAAGCTGACCCGAGGAAGAAGATCTGCAGTTAGAGAGAAGAGGGTCCCAGAGATCCAAACGAGTGCGAATTGCGTGTCTCTGTGTGTGTTTCGAAATACTGAATGAGTGCCTGCTGCCCGGCCGTCCACTGCTCCTAGTCTTCCCATCTCGCAGTCGACCACTTCTTTTTCGCAATGTTGCCTTGGCCTGCTCTTCCGGGCGGCCCTCTCCATTCCCTCCCATCCTTTTCTTTCTTCTCGAACGATCGTTTGGTGGTTTTAGTGTATTGTGGCTCTGGCGGTTACTGCCACCAGTATGTGCCTTACTTTTGCGGAGCTCAAAGACCACAATGTTTTCTGTTGTTCTGGAAGAAAAAGAGAAAAAAGCATTAGCTAATCCTCAATGTCAGCCAAAACGTGTGTTAGTTTAGTTAGGTATTTTCAAATTTCAAGCACTCATAATCTTCTTTTCTTTTTGCTTCTGGCTTGTGTTTTGAATACATTACGACTTTTAGCTTTTTTCCCATCTGTTTGTAATATTTCCGACTTTAGTTTTCACAGAAACTTGGAATATTTTGTTGGGATTCATGTTTCCAGACAGTTAGGTTGATGATTGTAGCTACTGCTTCAAAATATGCCGTAAACAAACGATCATGTTAGGTGCAAAATATTTCAAGCTTTCTATTTTCGTTCCCTCACAAAAACAATCATAATAAGAGGATTCTTTCTATTTGAGTCACAGCCAATATCATTTCTCAAAACATCCATCATGATCGAGATTGATCTGATTCACTATAGACAGACGTGAAGCTCTTTCCTGTTCATGTTTTTGAGACGAAGTGTATTTCCGACTGGATTGCTTACAATTATAACTTATTCACTTCTTTCAATATAATACCACAGATTCTGTTTTCATGCGAGAAACCTATTTCCTTTCCAATTTTTTTCCCAGACTCTCGTGGAATCCAAAATAGCAAAAATAGAGATTCATGGCTGATTTTCTCGTGACCACGGTGCTCCACCAATAGTTGTTTTCATTTTTCAGACTCCATTGCTCTCAGCCACTTTTTTGACTAGTTGAATATTTATAGGAACGGGAGGAAAAACACCAGAGAAAAAGATAAATTGAATGCTTTCTGAAAATTTAGCATTTAGAATACTTGTATAAATTTCTGTTCGACTGCCCAGAATAACAAATGACGCAGTCTTAATTGAATACTACCCAAATCACTCTGAGTTTTGTTTTTACTTTTTCGAAATTTTCGGCGACAAAAATACTCTCAAATTTCCTTCTATTTACATACAAAAGGGCAGCTTTTTTGCAGCTATATCCTTCTAAAGCCACTATAGTGAGACGTGACATTTTCGCGTTTTTCTTCTTCGTCCGTTGTCCAATAATTGGGGGTTGGTTGTTGTATGGTTGCGTGGTAGCATAGCGTGTGCCCATGACGACTCCACATTTCATTTTTGGTGGTTTTTATGGAGAGCAGGTGTCACGACAATAGGCGGAGAAAAAGAAAAACACAAGGACACATTTAGTACCCAGCCGCCTGTTTTGAAAAATGTTCTCATCCCTCCCCCTATTGTCCGTCCAACGACAGAAGCAGAGAGCGAAAAACCCAGAGAAGGTGGTTTTTACGCGTTCTCAGCGTGTCATGTGGCAGTTGTCTACTCTCCTTAGTCCCCTACCGAAAAACGCTAATGTTTACCAGCAACTCGTGTTTCTCTGGGAAACGTGCCAATGGCCAAATTTCAACACATGTTTTGTTTGCGCCGCGCGTTATGGTGAAAGGAAATAACTGAAAAAAGTTATCAGTTTACGATGCTCCTGACTGTATACAGAGAATCACTGTTTCTCAATTTTCGAGTAAACAAGAGTCCCCTTAAGATTTCTAAAAATCAACAAAAAAGCTCATTGAGCTTTTTCGTCTATTTTTCTTCTCAAGTACAGAGTTTCCAGGACTTTGTTTTTTTGCATCGGTTTTTAATCTGCAAAATTGCCGCACTTTTTATCTTGATGATGCTGTACAATCAAAAAACGAACTATGAAATTGATAAGGAATCAAAAATTAGAAAAACCTCGTATTTATATTCCTGCAAATACCAAACAAACAATTTAACGACTTGATCAGTACTGTGTACTTAATAATTTGATATCACGGTTTCTGATCTGACCGCTCAAGTTTTGAACTTCTTTGTTTGCCTACATAAATGAGACAACAGACAACACTGTAGTTATGACACTAAATCAGAAAAGTTAGTTTTGTCTTCAGATCTCGTTTTCAAAATGTCAAGTCTTGGTTACAGCCCTCCTAAAGCTTTCTAGATTGAGTTTAATCAAGCAACCGTTATCTAAAAAATCATCTTATTTGAAGACTAACTTACAAGGAAGGTTCTTTAACAGCCTGTTTGTAGATTGTCTGAACACTTGTGAGTCAGTACGGTTAAGAGAAAAAAACTGAAACTGAGAAAATATAGTTTACGCGAAAATAGTACAGGGGTTCTCTAGTTAAATTAGTGTTGATAATTATCTTCAAGGCCCTCTGTGGCAAAACTAGAGGAGGGTTCTTGAAACAAGTTGCAGGGTACTCAATTGTACTGACTCATAATTTTTTTCCTGAAAATGTTCTCACAAGTTTTTTTTTAGGAATTTGATATTTTGGGATCATGGAAGAAAAAGTTAGAATATGGGTTGAATGTCAGTATTTCAATGAAACTATTTTGCGCTCATCTGAAAAAGCTGGATAGAACAATCGGAATGCTTTTCCAATTCTGAACATTAGACAATCCTTTTAGGGACTTGACAATTGTTCAGGATAATGAGATTTAGTATGCACAAACTCGGTGACCATTTTGAAAAACCAGAAAGCAACCATCCATCTATCGTATATCCGCTTCATTTCTAATGTTTGGTGTATTTCAAGATTTTCGCCTTCCACTCAATTTCGGCTTTCCACTCAATTTCCAAAAACAGAACTCAACTCAATTGTCATTTCTGCTCTCTTGACACAAAATTTTTTTGATGTTGTTTAGAAAGACTGGGACACACGTGACCAGCATCCCGTCCTTTGGAAGACACTCCCAAAGCGGCCACCCATTTCGCCTCCTTGTTTTCTTCATCTTCCCCTTCTTGCTCCATCTTCTCCTCTTTCGCTTTTTCTTTCTTCTCTTGCTCGCTCTCTGTCTATGAAATTCGATTTTTCTTCTTCCTCACACACTTCCTTTGTCAACTTTCGTCTTTCAAAAAAAAGTTTCATTTTACTGGTTGAGTTCACTTGATTCATTTCTGTAACCTTTCAGAAAATGTCTGAGGATAACTTGCAAATGGTGGTCGTCCAGACCCAAAACTCTGGAGTTTTGCACGTCTACGTGCAGGGAAATCTTGAGGAACGTGGTGGCAAGACCATCATTCTTACTGTTCATGACATCGGAACTAACCGTAAGACACTAACACGAGGAAAGAGAAGATTTTGATTTCTATGATTCCAGACAAGAGTTTCGTTCGCTTCGTCAACCATCCAAGCATGGCTGCCGTCAAGGAGAAGTCTATCTTCCTCCATGTCTGTGTTCCAGGACAAGAGGATAACTCTGCCGACTACTTTGGAGACTTCCCAACTCTCGATGGCATCGGAGAAGATCTGAACGCAGTTCTTGACAAATTCGAGGTCAAGTCTGCTATCGCCTTTGGAGAAGGAGTTGGAGCCAACATCGTCTGCCGTTTCGCTGTACGTTGAGATATATTTTTATTGTTCTTCCCGTTGTAAAACGTATTGTTTGCTCTCGTTACTTCCTTGATAAAATAAACTAACGAGAGCAACTATATGAGAAATCTTGAAAAAATATAATCGGAGATGCTTGTTCTTCAGATGGGACACCCGAATAGAGTTATGGCAGTCATCTTGGTCCACTGCACTTCCACTACTGCTGGAATCATCGAGTACTGCAAGGAGAAGGTAAGAAACTGGAACATCATGGATCAATTAGACATTCAATCCATCGCTTGATTTCTCATCGAAACATGTGTAACAAAATGATAATTGATCTGCATTGAGCCGCTCAGCACTCGGCTCAATTCTATGCTCTGCCAACGTCATTTTGACGAGCAATGAGCAGGACCCCAAGGGTGGGAAAAAAGAAAAAAAGGAGGGCAATGGACAAGGAGAGTGAATATTCTGACAAAAGAGCGACGAAAATTTGATTACGTCAAGATGAAAAAGGCTGTAGAAAAGAGAAATAGCGGAAAACTGCGCGTTGGAAAAACTAAGATGACGTGAAAAAGTCAGAATTTGATAGTGTTTGGGGACGACAATAATGATGTAACAATGAGACCATACGAAACATTGATTTCCAATGAGATAACAAGAAGGGAATTCGAAATAAAAAAATTGCAGGTCATGAACATGCGTTTGGAGAACTCAATCATGTCCGATGGAGCCTGGGACTACTTGCTGGCCCACAAGTTCGGAGGAGTGAGTTCAAAAAAAATATTTCAATTACCTATAACTAACCGTATCGCTAACGTTTCAGGGAGATGTGAGTCTACTAACATCACCGGGTTATATAGTTTTTGTAAAACTCTTTTTCTCATATTCTTATGTTTGACGTTGTCACAAACTTTAAGTAGCTTTTGAGTAGTTTTCAACGCACCGATTGATTCCATCCCTCTGGTTATACAGTGTTGTAATTTCATTTCATTTTTAGTTTAGTGAATTTCAACTAAATCAGTGCGTTCTTGTACTAAAATTTTTCAGGAGTCCAAATCTCGTCAGGAGTTCTTGGAGGAGCTCAAGAGCACGCTGAACCCCAAGAACTTGTCTAAGTACTTGGTGGCCTTCACCAAAAGAACCGATCTTTCGTCCACCATTGGAACAAAGCTCGAGACGTGAGTTTTCAGTTTCCCTCATCACATTCAGATTCAAACAACTTTTTTTTCAGCGTCGATGCTCTTCTTGTTACCGGAGCCAAGGCTACTCACCTTCACACTGTCTACACGACTCACAAGTCGATGAACAAGAAGAAGACTACTCTTCTGGTTGTCGACAACGTTGGCGACGTCATGCAAGAGGCTGTAAGTAAAAATTAAGAAAATAAGAATGTTCAAAACGTTTCTTAAGGAACACATGTGACTTCTATGATTATGAAAATAAGAAAAAAAACAAGCTGGTTCAACTATTTGTCAAAAAAATACTTTTGAAGTTAAAGGACATTGCTATTGTTCAGATAAAAACTTGGAAAAACCATAGAACTTTTAAAAATATCGAAATTTACAAAGGCAGAACTGATTTATCACAGTTAGGGTCACAAATTATCCCCTTGAGACATGTTGTTGTAGGTTGCCAACTTGTAATGCTGCCGATTCCTAGAGATTGTTTATCATCAAAATAAGTTTGTCAAAATATATGATTATCATTTTTCAGCCGGACAAGCTTTCTCGTGCTCTCATTCTTCTCTGTAAAGGATGTGGAGTTCTCTCTGGAGTTGCAATTCCAGGAATGGAACGTCAAAGAACTCTCTCCAGTTCCATGGAGGAGGCTGATCGTCCGCGCCGTATGTCGGTCACTCAACCACATCTCCCACCAGTCCCATCGGCATAAATTCTCTTCTCCTATACTTATCTAGCAAGTTCTGCATTTCGATTCAGTTAATCAACTCTTTTAATCTTGCTGCTCTCACTCTCTACGCCCAAGCCCCATTCCCGAAGTTTTCGAATAACTGTAACTGTATGGTCTTTTTCATACTTCTTTCTTCTGTAAATCTTTCTTTTTGGTAGTTGTGTCCCTATTTTTGAATGAGAATCTTCAGTTAAAACCGAAAAGGTTATAACCAGCCAGTTTTTCAGTTTCCTCTCTTTTGCCGCTGTTTGGACCTCCTGCTTCTCTATTTCAGTTTTTATATGATAACCTGAACACTTTTTCTTATAACTTTTCCTGCATACGGCATTTCCAGAACCATTTTTTCTCAGAATATATAAACGAACTTTTTTTCCGGATAAAATAAATATAGAATACTGGGCGGTGAAGGTTTTCATGACGGATGGTAGAAAATGATAAGGATAAAAGATTGTCAGATTGGAGAAGTTCAGATGGAAAATAAGGAAAAGAGAATGTACATGTACATGAAAGGGAAGAAATATCACACTAGCGAAAAAATCGAGAAACAAGTTATTTTGTGCTCTTCAAACGTTTTCTTCACGATCACCACCGGTGTAGTTGTACTTGTCGGTGAAATATGAGTACGATTTGAGCACAACTGTCAAGAACCACACTTCGATTATGACAACGGCAAGAGAGATGAAAATTTCCAGAACGATGAGAAGTTCCTCTTCTGAAAAATATTCGGTTTGACAAATTTACGAAACATCCGTTACCTAGAGAGTTGTATCCATTTTGATCCGGATCATCAAGAATTCCGGGCTTGATGCCCATAATAAGAGCAAGAAATAGAACAAAGAGAAGGCCAACGAGAAGTGTCTGAAACAATCAATTAAT
Source organism: Caenorhabditis brenneri (assembly GCA_000143925.2). Taxonomy (NCBI): domain Eukaryota; kingdom Metazoa; phylum Nematoda; class Chromadorea; order Rhabditida; family Rhabditidae; genus Caenorhabditis; species Caenorhabditis brenneri. Next base: position 1,177,805 of record GL379794.1, read on the forward strand.
GCATCGTGAGTTTTGAATCATTGCGTTTTCTGTATTTTTCAATGGAAAATGATAATTTGATAAAAACCCGAGTTCCAGATGTACAGTTCTCAGAAGAGCTTTACTCAGACTCTATTTCTCAAGATGAAAGTGTTCATGATGAAGTCAGTTTTACGGATGGCTTGTATCAACAACTCAACATGGTTTAAGAAAAGATTGTACATACATTTAGACAGTAAAACTGACAAGAAAACTGTTTTAGGAACACTGTTATTCTGAAAAATATAATTTGGAAAAGCCGTCTGGCACGAAAAACTATGGCGAAAACCAATTCACAAAAATTTCAAAAAAAAGTTTTGTTCAATTCGGATGGAAGCTGTGCACTTTGCTTGCTACTCAAAAAATCTTTACGACCATCAGTTTACATAGCTGATTATGTTTTAATCATTTGACAGTAGCATATTCCTAATTTTTGAAATCCTTTAAAACTGTATTCGATCTTCGGTTTCATTTTCCGACGAAGGAATCAAGTAATTGGGAAACACACCGACAATATCAAAATTTACATAAACGTTTTTCATTGAAAAAAATGCTAATGACCATTCAACAATCGTCATCACGTTTCTGAACTGCTTACCTGAGCAAGAACATAACCGGTGAGAAGTTTGCGACTTTCAAGTCTCAGTCCCAGCAAAAGAATAACGGCAGCAATAAGGCATAATGATGCAAGGAAAATTTCAGCGGCAAGTTCAATTTTTGATTTTTCTGTTCCAATGCATTTGACGAGCCATGTGAAGATTCCGCTGCACAAGATAATGTGAAAAATGGCAATCAGAATGGCTCCAGTCTGAAATCGATTCAACTCCATGGATAAAATAGGATATTTTCTTAATGTGCTGTTTTCTTGTTCTTCACATTTTTTGCCTCGCATCCACAAAAACAATCGGGCATGCAATTAGGAATTATTCAGGAAGAACTTGACGCAGAAGTTCGTAGTACCCATCTTTCCTTTTCTTTGTATTCTTCTCCGAGAATTTTTAAGCACAGTGTCATACTTCCTTATCCTACTGGGTGAAAAGTCAAGGGTTGAAAAAAAGCGGAAACAAGAGGAGCTGAGAACTTTAATTATCCTCAGAGAAGAGAAAAGGAAAACAAACACGGAATTCTTTCACGAAGAGCATCAGCGTGGGTGGAAGAGGTTAAAAACATTGTTAGATTTTGGATTGTTTGAAGAAATGTGTGAATTTTTTCGGGTATGAATAGTGTTATGAAATTGTATTCATGATGATGGTTTCCATTGGCCTGTCAGAAACTTTCTCTGTTTCTCAACAAATTTTTCGAAAATTACCAGTCTATCTGTTTTTGAAAACGCATTAAGAGAAGTAGGGAAGTACTTATGCTAGGAACTGTTGGAATTTCTCGGTTAGCCTTCAGAATACAGTTTCTGTTGAGTAGAAAAAAGTTAATCCCGTTTGAAAAAAAATATTTTTTCTACTAGTTTTCAGAATTTGATTCAATAACTAATAAACTTACATTCGAGTGTAATTGCTGGAAACAGCATGCATATTGGGCGTGAGCCGGGTTGAAGGAAGCATTTGGCGACCGTTGTTGAGGCTTAGGCACGCAGGGCATTGACTGACATTCACTGTAAAAACTAGGAGTACACTTCAACTTTCTAAACTTTTGTTTAAAGTATTAGTATAGATATGGCAATAATGTGAAACTAACCAGCAGATACGTTTGAGCAGATTAGAAAAGTTGTACCTCATTTCTTGATTACCTATATTAGGAAGAGAGCAAGTTAGAGGGTGGAGAAAGAGAAGCCGTTGAGCTTTCTAGTTTTTTGACCGAATGCGACTTTTTGTCGGGACAATTTTCTGTTTGTTTTGTTTGCCTAGGAGGCGTGGACATGAAAAGACACCCATATCTCATTTTATTCCGAATCTTTTTATTAGAGATTCCATTTCATCAAAATTTACGGCAGGTGCTCACGTTTTCGTTTCATAGGCTAAAGATTGTTCCAGAAATTTCATTAATTCTGTCAAACCTTGGGATTGATCATTTTTTCTTTGGAATATCAGAGAACAAAGTCATGTTATGAAAGCTATGCAACATTTCATAAGTCATATGTACTGGAATATTTATGAGATTGAAAGTTGAGAGTTTCGATGTCATAAATTTTTTTAGAATCTACTCGCAATCATTTTTATGGACTTTTATAGAATTCAAGTACTTTCAATGAAAACAAAATGGATCGTCAAAAAATGTGATATGAATCTGAATTCTATATGTCAAATTCCTCGTCTTCATCTACCCTTCTCTATTTAGAATCAATCTAGATTCTGTTGTGGAAAACAAGAGCAAACTGAGTGAGTTTGACAGATGCAAAACATGAAGAAGACAGAAAAGAAGATGAAGGATATCTAGGTTTCAGGAGCAGAGGGTGGAATTGGAAAGTGGCGGTGCAAATAATATGAGAAGGAGCGGCAAATGGAAGAAGATGAAGCACGAAGAAGATGAAGCATAGTGCGGGGGACACATATGCAGTCTATTCACAAAAACCCCCGAGTGTTATATGTTTTACGATCAGTCCCCAGAAGAGATCTAAATGAGTTACGAATTCTTTTCCTGATGCTTTTGTAGGTTGTTCGTTTTTTGGAAACTAGAGGGAACGGTAATTCGGAACTCTGCTTATTCATAATCTGAAGTCGAGAAGCACTTCTCAAGAAACGCAAAAGTAGGTGGAGCTCAGATGTCTGTGCCATCATTAATGCATTTTCGTAGTTGCGTCAGTTCAGAAAATATTGTAGTATAATTTCAGAACGTTACGATGGTAGTCAACTACAAATTTTAACAGAGAAGACTAACAATGATCACGAACACTTTCAAAAAATTTGAAGTGGACAAGGATCATTACTTTTCTGTTATAATTCACATTCCCTCTATGATACATTGTTCTTCGATCCGAATTTCTGAGTGCTGAATTCATTGTGAGCTCGGAAAAAAGAGGAATAAAATATGATGAAAGCTCCAGGAATCTCTGAACTTATGAGTCGACCCTTACGATTGGGAAATACTTTTGAATGGGAGAAGAGAACACTAACTTATGGGGTAACCTTCCTGATTTCTTATGCCGATGTTCTGAACACATGAGTTACTAGATAACAACATTGTGAGATTGCACCGCAGATCGTTTTGAAGTATTCGATTGGGCTGCTTATAATGATTAATCTACTATTATCAGCAATATGAATAAGTTACCATTGAGGTTTGAATGTCAATAAATTTGAAAACAAGTTTAGATTTTATTCTGATTTGAGACGCTCCCTAACTTTCAAACAAAAAAATGAAACAAAAAAATCTGAATATGTTTCACCTGGTCTCCTATCTACCTACTAATCCTAAAGCTTCAATTATTGAGCTGAAGTTTAGAGCTGATATCATACTCTTAGACTCAGTTTCAATCGAGTTTCAGTTAACACTACATACTTTCGAAGTTGATATTGCCAAAAACTGATTGTTGTTTGAAACTGAATATTAGTAATCATAACCACCAGAAAGCCAAAGTGCCACCGAAAAGTGCAGAGCAAAACACAGAAAACTTTCCACTCAAAATTGATGAGCGCAAAAGAAATTAGCGAAAAGAATAGACCGACGAAAAAAGTATAAATTGAATTACTGAGATTGGAAGAATTGAGAGCAAGAACATTTGTGAGATTTGGTGTTTGAGCATGGATTCTTGTGCCGTACAAGAGAACAAACATAGAATCAGACAAGAAGTTGGTGTAGAAAGTCATGAGGATTGGTTTTCATTATTCCCATTGTTCAAAAGATTCTCACAAACAATTGATGAAAAAATATGAAATTACCTGCTGTCAGAATCAATACTAGTCTTTGATTTTGAATATGATATAGCCGTCATAATGAGGAATGAAGACTGAGCTCTCACTTTTTAGTTGGGGGAATATTCGATTCTGCGGAGAATGAAAAGCAGAAGGCGGAGGAAGCCAGGAGCAAAAAATTAGGAGTGCATTTAAGACGGATTGAAGGAGATGGAGACGAGAAACCCGCTTTTCACAGCGGATCGGTCATGAATATAAAGTGGTTCTGGGGTTTATGGGCATGAGATCACCTCTTTTTTCCTTCTGCTTCCTACCATTCTCACTCCAACTTTCAACACTTTTTCACACCGAAAAATAATTGGATTTTGGCTCAAAGAAAGTTGAGAAAATTGAAAAGAAAATTGGAAAAGAAAATAAAGCTGAGAATGGGGACTCTTCTTCTTCTTGACTTCCGATTTTAGGATTGAAAAACCAAAAACAATGGAGACGAAGAGTGGAGACTTCTAAGAAGCATGGCGAATAAAAACACAAGAATGCTGCAAGAAGCGAAGGACACAGTAGATTGAATTCGGGCTTTCAATGCAATTAGGATCAGGAGGAAAAAACAGGAAAATAGTAGGTATAATAGAGAAACATTCGATCATCTAATCTGATTTGGTGGGAGAAGATTGAGAATGCTAGTATGAAAAAAGACTGAAAGAAAAAATTGAAGAAAAAAGAGCAATGTAATAGCAAAGAGTGACTAAACTGAACTATCTGTCTGGACTTGGAAAACTTTTTTGAATGAACTTTGAACTTGTTGTTAATAATTTGCTTCCGAATTACAAAGAATTCCTGAAAACCGATAGAAAATTATGCTCGAACTCGATGCAAATTATTTTTAAACCTTAATTGATGCTCTTTCATTCATCAGTTTTTGTTTCATATCTACGTTTTGCTCAATAGCCTCAGTAAGAAACGTATGGGAAAAAGAACAACAAGATGAATCTGACTTTCGATTCGAGACAGGTCAAAGACATGCATCTTCAAGTGAAATAGAGTAGGACACGGGTAGAATTACGTTAATTTGAGCATTGAAAGATGAGATGAATTAGTGAGGGTGTTGAATAGTTCAGACTAGAAAAAGGAAAAACTGGATCTTTTCTGTTTACATGTGTATTATTTTGGTTCACAAGATGTGATGCGAAAACTCAAAACGAAATCCCGTAATTTGATTCAAGTTTGTGAAAAGAAGTGAAGAATGAAGCCTGCTGGCACCACACTTACGTGGAGGTATCAAAAATGAAAGTATGAAAACGTGATTTTTGGGAAATGTTGTATGTAAGAAATCTGAGTCAAAAGTTTCAGTGGAACCGATTTAGGGATCTCGGTTCCACTTGATAAATAAATGTGATATTGTGTGTTAACGCTGTCTGGAATCAAGAAAAAAGAGATGTTTGAAATCCTAATGGTTACAAAAACTTGTCATCTTTCTATAACAAACCAAAATATATCTTCATGGGGGCCAAACATGGATCTTCGTTTCGAAAATAGGATTTCAAAAAGAAATTTGGCCGATAAAATTCTCAACTCGAAAACATCTCAACAAGAGAGCCAAACGGACGACTCTAGAATTGTCACAAAAAGAAACTATTAAACGTGTTTACGCAAAGGACCTTTGAACATGAGACACATTGACATGGATCCGGATTTTCTGTTTCAAAACGAATGGCTTTAGTTACATGAATGTTTGAAAATTAAGTGTCTACTCTATGTACATTCTTGATGTCAGTCACAAACCTAGAAGATAAAAAGAAATAGTAGAAAATAGATGAAAGATCTGACGTCAATGTAGACGTAGGATATTGAAATTGGAACATTCGAAATGAAATAGAAATTGAGATAAATGAGTCAAATGCCTGAAACATGTGGGATCGTTTTGTCTATTCTCAGCTCGTCCCATTTTGAAGTATTACATCGACTCTCTAACAAAAAACAGAAGAATTCGAGGACCCAGAAAAACTGATGTTCGTGTCACGCGGAGCATTGGGAGGATAATAGGAGAAGGGCTGCTCCGGAAGTCACTTCCTAACAATGATGACGTGAATAGAAGATTCTGGATACCAGAGTTATGATCCAGTGGTCCCCCCAATTTATGAGAAAGTTGGGGTTTTAATTAAAGATCGATTTCATGATGTTTGAACTTATTGTTAGTGTAATTCAAACCCAAGGTTATAAACCTGAAACAAGACTAGAATAACATTTCGGAGAATTAGGATTTGCGTTGAACGTGAATTAATTAGTGAACCATCATTTCATAAAATTTTTGCAAAAAAAAGTTTGTGAATTTTTCTTCACTAGATCAGGATCTTTGAGTTGCATTCTGCGTGAAATGTTACAATCAGAAAAGATAAACTGAGTTGACAGCTGATCTGATCAACGAAAAAAAAACATATGTTTCCCTCATTGTCTCAAAAAATTTCAACGATCAACAAAAAATAAGTGATACAAAACGAGCCAATTAGTCTTGATTAATATTGCCACCCTGTGAACTTTGAAGTTTTGGGAAACGACTGAAGAAGAAAATGAAAAAGGAAGAAAAGAGGAAAGAAGAAATGAATTCCATGTCTCGCCTGACAAATGGTGACTAGGGACCCACTTATTGAGAACGAAAAGGGAGTCCCTTCTTTTTGAGTTTTGCTAGTTTAGGTTTAAGAAACTAAGAAACTTTCTTTTGAAAAATTGGTTTTGCGGTTACTTGAAAAAGAGGAGACAATTTTATCTAAACTTCAAAAGATGCGGATCAGAGAAACATCGCAAAACTTAAGTAAGATGAAAACTCCAAATTAGCGGAAGGCTGTGATAGTTCAGTTATTGAATGAATTGATGCATAAATCTGAACACAATCGACAATACGCTATGTTTTCATCCTAAAAAATCTCCAAAAAAAAGATTTACCTCGTGATGAATTGATCAAGTTTCTGAGTTATCCGCATCAATAGTCGTACCATGAGGTCAGTAGTAACTTTATAGTCTAATACTATGAGGGTTTAGCCCATTTGGTGAAGTTCTTCTCAACCTGTTTCAAGTTTTGAGACATCCAAAAAAGGAGGAAAAGAAAGTGAAGTAAGACAGAACCTATGTAACAAACTTAACAAACGTTGACGACATCGTCGGTACGTAAAAGCCCATCTAGAAAGAAGAGACAAGAAGAACACGTAAACAATTGAAAAAAAAGGCGGAGCACAAAAGAAGACGTAGTATGAAGGATGGATGAGATGGAAAAATCCGTGCTGATGAGAAGAAAACGAACCCTTTTCCATCACTTTTCCTCTCTCCCCTTATTTCTTTTCCACCAAAACTTCCGGTCTTTGACAAAAAAGTTGGCCACCACCCTCACTTTGTCTTATGAATGAACGAGTAAGAAATAACATAAGAATCACAAAAGGCAGAATAGAAACAAAAAATACATGAAAATCGCTAGTATTTCTTCATCGCTACAAGTTCCCTGGAGTAAAATATTTGGTCCATTTTATTCTGTTCGGTTTTTTTCATGCTTTCTTTTTTTCATGCTTCCCGCCCTTTTCAAGGGCAATAGAATTTCAATTTTTTGGAGGAAGACACAATATTTCTGGCAAGTGGAAAGTGAAAAGTTTTTATCTTTCATCTTTTTGAGTTATAGAAGTAAAAAAAACTACATTTTTTTGGTAGTTGGTGGTAGGGTAGAAAAGTAGGAAGAAGTTTTCATCGTTCGACTAACAAGGGAAGTCCTCTCAGTTCCCACTTTAACTATTCCTATAATTTTGGGTAGACACATATTCAACCCTGGAGATTCCATTTTCGAAATAAAAATTGGCTAAATATCCACGTGGAGTGAGTTGTGACCCAATTCATACCTTCTATTTGTCGCACCAATATCTCGCTTCAAAATAGGTTTTGAGGAGTTTTGAATATTGAGCAAGATTGCCCATGTATAGCCAAACAATTTCTGACCAATTGGTAAAATAATTTTTTTAGGTCAACATCGACCTACTGAAAAAAAAGTAGGTGAGATTTTCATACCATCGGATAGAGCTCGTCGAGTTACATCGAAAAATCTTATATCATTTTTTCCGAAAATCACTTTTAGGTCACGTTTCGGCGCCTAGAATGGGGAATCTCTGCCCAGATTCACGTAATTGAAATATTCGTCCTTTGCTTGAGAAACACTCTTCAGAGACTGGCTCTTAACTTTTGAAGGAAGCATTTTCAGTAAAAAAATGATCAACTACAAAGTTGTTCCTCATGTAATTGGCAACAACTTTTCAGTTGACTGTTTTTCATAGTGACTGATAGTTTCCAAGATACAGGTCACAGAGTAAGAACAACCTATTGGTAAATTTTGACCTAAAAAATTTATTTTACCACTTGGTCAGAAATTGTTCGGCTATACATGGGCAATCTTGCTCACTTTTCAGAACTCCTCAAAACCTATTTTGAAACGAGATTTTGCGCTAGAAGGTATGAATTAGGTCATAACTCACTCCACGTGAATATTTAGCCAATTTTTATTTCGAAAATGAAATCTCCAGGGTCGAATATGTGTCTACCCAAAATTATAGGAAAAGTTAAAGTGGGAACCGAGAGGACTTCCCTTGTAAGTTATCGAATTGGTCACAGAAGGTTTGATAGCAAGCTATTGCATGATATTGATGATACAAATCGGAAATTCTAGTCAGTTTTGAAAATATAGTCTTGATCAGTCAGTTTGCCATTTCAAAGTGGAAGTTTTGTATTTTCCGTGAATTTTTTGTCAATGGATAACATTACGCACTGGTGCAGAATGATCACCGAAGAGAAAACTAGAATTTTTGGAGTCCATGTTCAATCGGTTTCGAAGGTTTTTTTCCAAGCATGTGATTTCTACAATTTTCATCTTTCCTTGCAGTCCAGTTGTACTAGAAAATGAAACCACTGACAAACAAAATCCAGTTAGTGGTCTCAAAAATCACAAACATTCAGGAAGTTTGGAGGAAGCAAAAAACCAAGAAAAATGCTGGAGATAGTGAGGGTGGAATGACTTTTTGCCTGCTTTTGTGTCGTTTGTTTGGGTTTTCGCTGGTCTTTTCAGTAGCCAGTCGTCCGGCTAAATTGAAGTATGAATAATAAATGGTTAGTGGTAAGTAAGGTGCACTGAAGGGATGAAAAAGTCAAAATACACTATTTTACTACAATAGTAATAATAAATAACTTATATGTTTGGATGAAAGTGGAATTTTTTAGCTTCAATACAATGATGGTTCATTAAAGAATCGCATTTTGTGTTCTGGAAATAAACTTACTCGAACAGCATCCTGATAGTTAAATTGGTTTCCTAGACGGCGGTTATTGTAGCCATGGAGTTTTGAGGAGTGATTAAAGACAAACACTGGAAATGACATAATTAAAAGCCCGATAAGTCAGGAAGAACGAATTAGCTTGAAGAATAAGTGAATAACCTCCTTGGAAAAAAAGTTTGATCTGTGAAAAAAGTTAAAATAAGAAAAAAAAAGAGTGAAATGGCAAAACGTGGTGAGTTAGGGCATAATTATTGCTTTGTGCTCATCTATCACATTGGAGGGTGGAGAAAACGGGAACAGCGTATGATGTTTTATAGGGTACTTAAAGTGAGAAATTATTAACTGGTGGTAAATGTCAAGGATGAAGAGAGAAAAAGAGGCTCCAAAGCAGAAACAAAAAATACTGGGGAAAAAAAGGTCGAATCAAACTCACGGATACTGTACGATATTTTCATACACTTTAGGCAATGAAAAACAATTGAGGAGAACCAAAAGGGGTCAATGAATAGAAGAACGAATGAAAAAAAGTGCTCTAAAAAAGTTTTCTCTTTCAAGAACATGAATCCTGACCCCCCAGGCTTATCTAGAACACGCCTTTCCCATCATCCATTTCCGTTGCTTTTTTATTCGCCTTCTCCTTTTCTTGTTTTATTTTTCTTACAATCCAATCCACTCTTCTCATTCTTCCAATTTGCCTAACAGCTACTCTCGTGGAGTACATTTTTCAATAAAACGGAGCAACAAACTGGTAGAAGAAGTTAGGAGAAGGAGATGAAAAAGGGGTGAAAAGTGAAGAACTTGACAGAGAAAAGAAGAAGCAAGTGGGAGTCATGCCACCCGTCGCGACCGACAAGACAACGAGATCTCCATCTTTTTTTGCTCTCTTCGGATCGCGTTCGGATGGATGTAAAAAGGAATTTGAGCAGGGGTAAAGAACGGAACTGCACAATTTATCTCCGAAAACCCAAATATCTGACAGGCTTAATTCACGAGGTGTCAATTACTCAACAATAGATCGGGTTTAAACCCTACAATACGTCGGGGCAGTTTTAAAAATAACCTGCAGTACCCCAAAAATATCCGATCATCTTCAGAATGATTTGTAATGCGTGACGTTATGTCATCGTTAACGTCGCCTTAGTCGTCTGAAGAAATATAAAACAGCTCCTTGACGAGTGTTAAAGAGGAGGACATGCTTCTTCAGAAGGTGTATGGAAAGTATTCCGACTAGTCGAAACTGATGCGAGCTTTTTCGTGAGAGTTCTAAAAAGAAGGGCAGTGTAAATATTCAAAAACAAACAAAACATATGAAGTAGAAGGTGTTTTTAGTTTCGTTTGGTTTACTTGAATGAAATCTTCGAGTAATAAAATGAAACTGCAGAATATATTGTGGTTTTTGGTTAGATAGAGACTTGGAATGTGACATCTTTGGAATAAAAATCGCACGAAATTCATACCGAAGAACTAATATCATTGAAAAAGCAAAACAAAACGTCTACAACTAATCGACTTCCTTCGCAAACACTTCTTATTCAAGAGTCCCATTTTTACCGTACCGCTTTCTTACTTCGTACAGTATTTTTTTTATAAAAATTATATTTCATTGAAATATGATATTTCGGAAAACGTGGGCAAGACTTGAACGTTCTGAAAAGAGAAAACACTCCAATAAGCTTTCCTTGGTGAAGTCGTTCAGAAATCGCTCAACTTTTCAGGTCTTAATACTGATAACAATTATGAGTTCATTCGGCTCCTGTAACATTCAAATTTCAAACTTCAAAATCAAAATGTAGTTTCTGAGAATGGAACATGCACAAAATAACAAAAAAAAAAGTGAAAACTTGATATCTAGCGGAGCTAAGTTCTATTGTCATCAAAAGTGTATACCACAATAAATGTTCAAATTTGGATTGAATGCATAAACGGCGTATTTTAGGAAAAAGACCCAGAAAATCAAAAAAAATTTGGAACGGAATGTGACCCACTAAGTTTTCAAGAGTACGGTAGTGCACCAAAGAATTACTTGCGCACAACAATAGTGAAAACCCACACGAAAAAAAATGATGGAACTAACCTTAGAGTTAAGATCAAGTTGTTCTATTCTTATAGATCTATTTTTGAATTTTTCATCATTTTTCATGCTCAAAATAGGAAGCCCTCAAAAAACGAAAAAAGAAAACGCATATCCGTTTTTTCATGAGTTCGACTGCCTTGTCAAGGTGTAATCAAAGGATCACATTCTTCACGCTAAGATGAGAAAATGCAAGAGGAGAATGTGAAACCTGGGCAGGTAAGCGAAGCACCAACACGACGACGAGGACACGAATTGTTATAAAACATATGCCTGCTCTTGCCTCTCGTTTGTCTTCTTCTTTCTACTCTTCTCTCCTCGGATTCACCCTCTCCTGACACTTGTCGTTTGACCTATAGTCTAGGTCTAGTGAAAAGACACGAAAAAAATGGAAAGAAGCAATGAAAAAATGAAAAACACGACACAATACATCCTGTCAGCATCATTATCATCAACATCATTGTCATTGGCACGAACAGCAGGTTGTCTTGTTCTCTGAGTATGTCTGCTCCCCTTTTCTTCTCTCATCCGATTCTTGAAGATTCCGTCGAAATAAGAAAAAGATAATGTGTTTTGTGTGGAAATGAGAATTGAAAACATCTGTTTTACGTTGAAATTATCCCAAGGTTTATTGAATTGAAAATGACACCAAGGATCGGAAATTACACATCTGACGAGAAAATCAAAAAAGAATCGGTTCCTCATGTTTCATTATTGTCTTTGTCATTATTTCAGTTTACCACTCGTAATATAGTTATCATAGTCAACATATTGAATTTGTACAATAGAAATTATTGAGTTGAGGGAACTCAATAATTTCTTTTATGACGCTAGTGAGCTCTTGGTTACTACTGTATTTCCAGCCTATGACTAATGTTACACTTAAAGGCGATAGAGAAGATATCCAAACACCAAAATGATAAATGACATGAGATGAAGAACATTCCTCGGAATTTCGAAAACTTCTTCTCTTGCTCTTTGGGTCATCTCTGCTTTCAACTGTCCGTTTCTCTTCAATTCCTCTTGTAATTGACGTTGAACCTGAAATTTCAAAGAATATACACAGAAAAAAGGGATATCACTTACACTTGAAACATACTCCAACGCCTCCTCCCATTGTTTCAAGAGCTGCTCATTTTGAAGCTCAAGCCTCTCTCGATCAACCATTGCTTGTTCTAGTTTTGTCTCGCATTTGCACGATGGTTTGTCACAACGGAAAAGGTCACGGTGGCAATCATCATTTGTGCGGAAAAGAGAAGATGAAGTCATGATTCCACCACCACTGCTTCCACTTTTTTCGGATGAACAGGGCGAGGTCGAACTGCTGGAGGCAACAATTTCGCGTTCAATGACGGTGATCTCGCTCTCGCTGTTGATGGAGTCCTGTAATACCATAATTTAGAAAGCTACAATCAAGAAACGACATAGTTCTGTCTCAATATGCCGATACCAAAATGAGAATTGAAAAAAAATGTTCAAAAAAGCGTTTATAGAATTTGTTGCTTTACAAAATCGGATTGCGTGAATACGCAAATTGATTATAACGTCTTGAAAAAATGTCCAATTATGAAAACAGACTGATAAATGAATAATTTTCAGGTATAGTCAAGCTTACTAGTTGTTATGTTCACAATGTGTCATATCACGATAATAATACAAAACTGATTTTTAAAATCTCAAAAATTATCAGCTCAAATGTCTCATTTTAGTTTGAGAAAACAATGAATTAGTTAGGACACCTCAGTATTCATCAAAGAGAAATTGCAAATTCGAGTCAAAAATGCTAAAAACTTCCTGGTATTAAATTCAAATCAAATTGTTCACTCTATGTTAGAAAATTAAGAAATGAATCAATTCTCACCGTATCATATTTATTGTTATTGTCACATCGAATTGCCTGCAATTGTGTCTGTGATGCTGATTCGTTTTCGAGAATGTTGATCAGGTGGTTCTGCTCATAAATCAATTGTTCTTTTCCTCGAATTTCTTCTTCCAGTTGAGATATTACGGTTTCTCGAGTCATCAACTTTTCATTCGAATTTTGAAGTTGAGCTTCGAGTTCTGCCAACTTGGATTTGTAATCGATCGAATCCATCATCTGAAATGGCTTGCAACTATTAGGCAGGAAAACTTGAGAAGGAAGAAAGGAAAAGAAAAATGGTTGTCGTGTGGTATGGTTTATGCTTAGTTTATGGGTGGAGGAACATATAGTGTTCTCTGAGTGATGTATCTTCCTTTTTTATGTTTAAAAAAACAATGGATGCTGAGATTGGATATGTCACAAATAGAGAAAATGAAGTTAGAAAATGAAATAAATGTATTCAGATTCAGGACAAGAGACAATAATTTTTGGAGGCAAAAGGGGCAAAGATGCGATTAATTAGGAGAAGAGCGTACGGGAGAAAATTGAGGAGGAAGGGAAGTGATACGAGGACAGAAGGAAACAGAAGAACAAAATGGAAGAAGTGTTTGTGGAGAAAGTTAGGAAAAAAGCAAAAGGATATCAATCACAAAAGGAGATGCGTATATGGCAGAGCTAAAACCAAAAGCTTGGAAAAAGTTTTGTTTGTTCGCATAAAAAGTCAGGATGTCCAGAAAAAGACAAGTTCGGAGGAATCAGGGTGTAAATGCTTATAATTGGGTTGTTTCATGTTATACAACTATCCAGAAGGCAAAGCTTAGAAGTCAGAAAAAAATCCAAAAATGGGATAGAAACGTTCAAAGATCTTGTGTACCAGAAAGGAAACGAAAAGTCGCGCTTTAACCTATGGCCAACTTCGTCAGTTGTCAATTGACCGGAAGTACGAAATAGAGTGCATTTCATTCCAATTCATGGCACCTTCTTCCACCTGCCTTCATTCTTCATTCTATATTTGCTTGACATTTGGATTCTAACCAAAGAAATAAAGAAATGACATAAAGGTGACAAAAAAAGATGTGGCCAATTGATATGTCGATGAAGGATCGGAAGTCTAATTGGAACTGAAGAACAAGAACAATGAAATAAAATGGAAAATAGAAAGAGAAGAAGAGAAAATTGGTAGATATGAACGATAAAAGAATGTGTGGAAATGATTGATCATGATATCTTCTAAGAAGAAACTTGATATATTTTTTTTCATTGCGTCATGAGTTAGATTTTATGAACGGCAAAGAAAAACACTTTGATTGCAAATAGGTTCCGTGATTGAGGAATGTAGCTGGTAGATAGTAGAAAATTAATGTGAAAAAACTAACTTGCCATTGCAAGCTAATAACCAAACGTAAAATAGGAACAATGTATATAATAAAAAGAGGAACAAACTAATGAGTGGATAGATGTTATGTTCTACCACTACAATCTACTATATATTGTGCCAATCTTTTGGAAATTCTTGTTTTTGAATTCAAAATATGAGCATCAAAGTACCTATCTCAAATTCAAAACGAAGATAGAACATCATATTGGAAAATGCATACATTTTCCGTTTTCGTCAGTTTTACATCTGTTATCGTCACTGTAAAAAAGTCTTCTGAAACTATTTTCTCTATTAACACTCTTAAACTAAAATGCAACGTTGGAGATAAGAATAAAACCAGAGTGTTAGTAAAAATGACAAAAATTCACATTCTATGTTTTTTTTTTCAGACAAAACACTGAATTATGTATGTTTAGAGTTACCTACTCAAATCGATCATCTTGTTAATTCGTTTACTGACCAGAAATCGAAATATTAGGTTAGCATTGGAACTTACCGTGGCTATCGGATGCAAAATCTGAAGAATTTCTGTCAAGGAAGAAAAAGATGTCAGTATTTGAAACCGGTCCGAAGTTTCACAAATTAATTAGAAATTCAATTGTGAAATTGGTAGATGTAAATTTCATAAATATTAGAAGAAGGCATCAACAAAGTTTCCGGTAAAATTTTTTTTCAATAATTGAAGTTTCCACCCTACCTGACACGAATGAATTCCTGGTTTCTTTAGGTTTCAATTATTCAATGAAAATTCTGACAAAAGAATTTCGATTTTACAAATATAGCAATTCAACATTCATGAAAATTACTGATTTTGAGTTAAAAACTCAGTCTTTGATCAAATGTGTTGATAAATTTCCCGATTCATCACAGAGTACATAGTTAGTGAGCCCCGACGCAAGTGTTTGTTAAAATGTCAAATAGAACCTGTTGGTACTTCAACTTTAACTTTGATCAGATCTTTGTCGACTCTACAAAAAAGAATCAAAAACGTTCGAAAGTGAAAAGTGGGCGAAAATTGAAATCTCATGAATCTTCTCTCTGATAATGTTTGTTTATTTGTGCACTTTCCAATGAAAAAAGGAGAAAGTGGGGGTGAAATTGAGAAGAAAACGGAGCCCCTATCTTAAGAGTGACAGCAAGGATAACGAAAAAAAATTTCTTTTTTGAAAAGAAAAAAGAATGAGAGAAAAAGGATGATGTGTTGAGGGGTGGCAGTGGTTGTCATAACAATCGACAACTTTCGTCACTTTGTTATATGCAATATGTCACATTGGAAGAGAACTCCGTTTTTGTGGTTTCAACCAACAGGATCCCTTCTTGTTTCGCAATAGTTCTAGAGTGAGAATTGAGCCAGACGGGAGCATGAAAATTGAACAAACAATAAAATGCATATGTTGTCGTGGTCCGCCTTTCTTTTCCTCATCAACTGAAGCGGGTGAAAAAAACCGGGCGAAAGAAAAACAAAAGAAAATAGGAAATGAAAACGAGAACCAGAACGCTATAAATTTTGAGAAGAATAAGTAAGATGTGAGAAAGAAATGAAGAATCGACAGAAAACGAACTAAACATCACTTTTTGGCTGTCCCAGTATAGAAAATGACAGTTTAGCAAATAATAATTGGAGGTCAATTCATTCAAATCGGAAGGGGAGTGCTGTCTCCCAGTGGCTCGCCGTGTTCCGTTCTCATTTTCGATCCATCCGTCAATAGAAAGGAAGAGGCGCGAGAAAATTGAGCCTCTCAGTAGGAATCGGAGCCCACTACTTTACCTCAATTCATAGTAGTTGTGTACGAGCTACGTAATTCGAGATGAAATGAGATGAATTGGAAGCGAGCCCTTCCATTTTTCCGTTTCATGTACTTGTCATTTCGGAAAACGAAAAAAAACTGATGAAAGTTTCGAGTGAAAAAATGCATACCTGGCTCATGAAGTCCCAGTAGGTTTTAGCAAAACCTTCTTCAGGCAGAATCTGACTAACTGGGATCAGTAATTTCAGCTTATAGGTAACAAGAAACAATATCCTCCGTAAAGAAAAACTAAAATTTCTGATTTAGAGCTTCGATGTATAAAAAATCTTCAAAAATTTGCCGATTTCTTGAGATTTAGGATAAAAATCGGATAAAGGAAGCCATTTGAAAAAAGCCATCCGGGCGGCGAAAGGTGAAGGCCGAGAGATAAATAAACGCAAAAATGCTGTCATTTTTACACTGATACATCATGATTGAGGGTCAATTGGTCTCAACATCTTGCAACCCTTTCCCTCCTCTCCACACAAATTCATCGCTTATATACTGGACAGGACAAAAAAGTTCACGGATAACAAAATGATCTTCCCTGTTTTCTTTCCCTGTTTCTGTTTCGACAATGTCAGTGTTGCGTGAAATTGAAGATCATTGCTATACATATAGTCAGAAGGACACTACAACAGGATTCAGCGGAAATTGTTGGAAATAGGAAGAAAACCTATCCTAGCCGATAGGTGTTAGATATCTCACAATAGACTTATCGTCAGAGGAAGCTGAAGAAAATGAAGAAAAAGAGAAGCAAAAGTTTGGGATATGAAAAATGGACGACAGGAGTCAAAATGAAGTCTAAAGGTTGGGAATTGATGAGTTTCATGTTACTCCGAAAATATGAACGCAATCGTTTCAAAAGATGAAAAGGATAGAAAGAAGTCAAATTGCGTAAGAAGAAATTGACATGAAATTGCGAACATTAGGGATAGAAGAAAGAGCAAGACAACTGTCATTGCAAAGGACCCTGAGGACCTCATTGAACACACGCAGTACACACACAATTGTTACGGCCAAAAGATATGAATTGAGTGTGCACATTTTAAGTGACCTCCATCACTTGACGTCTCGGGTGGCACAAGTTGATTGGGAGAATTTGCATGAATGATAAGAACATAACCTTCATGTCACACTGTCACAGAATACAACATGTCATAACCACAGTTGTGTCATTTATTCTGAAAATAATACTAGCTGAAATAAACACAAAAAGTTCATTAGCCACGAAAATAGGTAAGAAAAAACCTATTTATCACGAACAGTGTAGTTTGAAGTGTCACCACTTCAAACTTTCTTTTGTTCTTATCAACTAAATATATAAGAAACTTTTTTTTGAACTGTGCATCTATAATCTATGCTTTTTGATTCAAAACTGATTAACTGGAAGAAGGTTGTGTAATGTAAAATAATTCATATTGAACCAACAGCGTCAAGCCTCTTCCTCTATATAGAGACTTCAAAAAGGTTGTTCCGCAGTGCTTACTCATATTCTGCAGTTTTTGCTATGAACTATTAAACAAATTCGAAAGCACCATCGCAATTAAATGGTCAGTATAAATAATTTTCAAATCAAAAGCTCTGTTTATACCTTCACTCATTAAAAAAAAACGTTTCATGCTGTGAAAAAAAAAACAATACGTCGAGACAAAATATCAAAACAAATGGAAACTTACTATCGCAATCTTTTATCAAATAACTACATTAAGTTTCGATAAAAGCCAATGGCTACCTAAGCAAACATTGACTGGACAGTCAGTGTAAGAAGTGTGAATAAACGAAAGTGTACTATATTTTGACGCAAGACCTAGCCAAAGAAGCGGGTATTTGTATGTGACCAAAACCGAATGTCTGCGCAGTCAGAGACTACACACCACACTTTTCCAGAGAACAAAAATGACTCATTTGGATAGGTTTTGGTTAAAAGAATTAATGGGCTAGAAGAATCAGAGAATAAGGTACAAAATGAAAACAATGAAATCATTTTTTTGGGAAATCTGACTGTAAATAAAACGGTTAGTGTGAATGCCACAGACCATAAAAAGACACAAGAACTGAAAAGTTTGATGACCAAAAAGATGTTGCATGAGGAGAAAGGATAATCCGGGGTTTAGGTGAAAGGGCGAACTGTTCTTTACCTTTTTACAACAACTATGACGTTATTTATTGCAGCTTCAGTATGATGCTAGACAAAACATCTATAATTAGCGTCACAAGTTAGAGGAAATTCGAGTAAGACAATTCATAGCACGAAATGTAAATGATCGTGAACATAATTCAGTGATTGAGCAAAAAAGTACGAACAAATTGAAAATTTGAATCACTAATAAAAAATATCTGTGTGAACCCGACAGATTTTTTGGAAATGAAATGAGTTGGTTAACTTGCAATTTACCATATGATAATGAACGTTTATCGAGCCGATTCGAATAAACTGGAAATTTCGAATAACCAGAAAAACGGTTTGAAGGGAAAACTCATTGTTTTAATTTTTAAAAAAGTCTTGAAACACACACAAACACATGGGAAATTATAAAAGGTAAGAAAACTCATAAAATTCCACAAAATTTTGACAAGCAACTGTTTACCTTCTTCTATTTAATTGCAGGTCTATTAAAATAATTGCAGTCAAATTTCCCAAACCGTTTTTCCAAATGATCAAAGTTGAGGAGTGTATACTTGAAAAAAAAAGAATTGGAACTGATTCATTCTCATATATTCCGTTATATACATCACAACGTTTTTCAAATAAACACAAAAAACCGGCAACCACAATTCGAAAGAAGGCACAAAACCAATTATTCCACATATTTATGACATGGAGCAGCCGGCAGCTCGAACAGCAGTGCAACAGCCATTGTAACTACCAACAAGAGAAGCGATCAGAGACGGGCAAGATTGCTGGAATTGTTTTGATTTATATCCATTGTTCTTGAGTTTCATGGAAGTTTTGACTTACTTGAGTGGAAACTCCCTCATATTGTTGACGAGAACTCAAATAGATCTGCACATATTCTTGGCACCAATAGGGATCGGAAAGAGCGCATCTTGCTAAAAAAAAGTTTTTTTTTGACATGTTTGAGTAAGTGTTTACTCTTGTTAGTTGGGTAGACGACGGTTTATTTACAAAACAGATGGAAGGGACAACGAAGCGGGAGGAGATTGTTTGAAAGACACAAATAAATGGTTGTACAATATAAGGTTTGAAAAGTGAACTGGGAGGAGATTTATTTTTGATGATGTGATGGGAATTCGAGAGTTTGGGGAGAATGGCAAACACGTGGCTTTTTTGTGAGCATTGTGAGGATGTTATTTATCTACCGGTTGGGGACATTGTAGATGTAGAAGATTGATCAAATTGTACTCCATTAGATGATGATCCTACTGAAGTTCCAGATGGAGTCCCATATGATCCTGTTTGCCATTGGGTTGAGGTGCTAAAAATAATTGAAATTGTTATAGCTACTAATTTTTTTTTGCTTTAAACTTGTTCAAAAAATCTCAAACGGTGAGTGAGTGCAACTACCACTCACCGATATGGATAATACATTTCAGTGTTATTCCCAGCTACGTCAAAAAATCTTGAAGAGAACCTGTAAGTTGTTTGTCCATTGGTGTTAGTATTTCTATTGGCGTTTCCATAGTAGATGTCATTTGATCCAGCATCACGGAACAATTGAGAGTTGGCATTGGAGCTTGTGAGAGTTGGTCCTGGAAGTGGTCCAGTGCCTCGGAGGTTGAGAGTAGCTGGTGGAGCTTGGTCACGAAGTCTAGTGGTCTTCAAATCAGATGCACTGGTATATCCGATTTGAGAGTTTTGTGGCTGATCAAAAAGTGTATAGGTTCTTCCTGTATATGTGTTTCCAGTTCCGATGTTGTTAATGGAAGAAGTAGACGTTTGTGGTGAAACGGTAGAACTGAATGAATTAGAACTCTGATCACGGAGCACTGGGTTTGAGCTAGAAGATCCCGCTGGTGCATACTGTCCGAATGGGTAGACGTATGGCTGAACAGTGCTTGGAGCTGAAAACATGATCTTATTTTTTGCAATTCGATTGAAACAAACCTGAATACTGAACGTTGTTGTTGTAAGAACTTGTTCCTGTGCTAGAAGTTCTAGTGTTTCCCGAGTTGTAATTGTACCCATAAATGTTGCTGCTTGATCCAGTATTGGAGTATGTTGCTGGGTTTCGTTGAACAATTTGTTGATAGTTAACTTGGTTCTGTTGCTGGTTTGACAAAGCTGGTCCAGTATAGTATCCATTGGCTGGAACACTGGAAGAGCTGGTCACAATACCTCCATTGGATGAAGATCCGCCTGAACCTTATAACAAAATTTTCAGAGTTTTTATTGAAAGTTCTCACCTTGTTGTTCATAGTTTCTTAATTCTTCAAGGTATGTCTGAGAGTATTCGTTGGCTAATTGGTCGTTCAAGAACTGATAATTAGGGTTTTGTACCAAGAAAAGACCGTTATTCGAGTTTCCAGTGTTACTGGTGTCGTAACCGTAAATGTTTCCATACGCGTTTTGACAATGAACAGAAAAGGCGGAAAGACAAACTGAAAAACAGTAAAAATTTTAAAAGTTTCAAAAAATCTGTAAAATACCTAGGAGTATAGCAGAAAACATTGTAAATTGCAGTTGTGATGAGAGATCCAAACTAATCGTTTCACTTTTATAGTGGTTCAAGAAAACTAGTTTTCAGATCTTAGCTTCGACATATATTTAGAAAATGGGCGGGATTGGATGACTCTTCAAAAAAATGAAGTAAAAGTAAAGGTAAGTATGGATGATCCTCACAAACTTCACTATTATTTGTTGTTCGCAACGCCCTCTTTGCTCCGACGAGTCAACAAAGGAATCTCAGTGCCCGCTGCCAAGTGTCTATGGCAGTTCACCAAAAGACTGAAATAGAAAAATTGGTAAATTTCGAATGGTGATTGTTCAGAGCTTGAGAAAATGGTTTCGAAAAAAAATCCGGGGAATCTTCGAATGTGGTGTTAACAAGACATGCATGACAAGCAAACAGAAGCGTTACTGATCAATGAAACATGTAAAAGACCTCCCGTAAAACTTTTTGCAGACTTAACTGTTCGAGTATCTCTTTGAAGTCTAGAGTGTTCTAATCAAAAACTGATGAGCATTGAAACAATTACTGAAGAATGTAAAATCTGTGTAATATCCAAAAATTTACAAAAATTTCAGAACTTTATCTCTAACTTTTTGCTCCTATAATTCTATTCTTGTTTTTGCTAAAGAATGAAGATAATCTAAAAGGCTTACAGATAAGGTTTATAATGAGGGGGAAGTAGATTATCTCTAATCTTTTCCATGAATATCCATGATATGATCTGATCCTAATACCATGCTTATCATTTTTAATCTAGCTTGTGTATAATCCTGCAAAATAAACGCATTAGTTGCAACATGTCACAAAAATATATTCTTGAAATATCCAAACTGGAGCCCAGGAAAAATGTTTCGCTCAAATATGGTTTACTTAAAGTTTATCAAACTTTTCTTGTTGTGAAATTCATATGTTCGATGTTTGCAGATCCCTGGTAGTAGATGTCATAAGTACACTTTTTTGTGGTCTTTCTCATCTTGTTTTGTTTGAGTTTCAAAATTTTGTGTCCGGCACAAAACGTGTATCGGGAAAACCTTTTTCGCACCGCGAGCCAGACTTTGTGATGAAATTCGTCTTCCCTTATTTTGGGAATTGTTGTGAATCACTACAACTTTGAAATCTTGCGTTTTCATATTCTAGAATAGATATCCACTGGTACAATCCCACACGTTTCTCTCAAAAAAGATTATTATGACTAATTTTTTTTCACTTCACTTTTAGTAATTCACAAATCGTACGCAGATATTGATCATTAATCTAGATAGGTTTCCTGAAAGATAAGATACCATAACACGGTCTTTTTTTTTCATTTGAAGCTGTATTATCTGACGTTACATGTTGTTTTGATGTGCTGGGAAAACCATTGAATACCTATAGCAGACCCTAAAGGTGTTCCTTCTCTCATTCCTCACTTCCGTTTCTACGCTTTTCAAGGATTTTTTTCTCACTATAAAGCGCATAGATACCATTGAACATATTGAATTCTTTGTCAAAATATTTTGAGATAAAAACAGAATTTTCGGATAAATCCAAATCCAATTCTAATTTTAATCCGTATGACCATTTGATGGATTTGCAATACTGAAACGAATCAAAAATTTTGATGCTGTGCTCATAAGATCTCACCGGAATCAGCTGTTTGGCTGTGATTCCTCAAAGGTTTCTGGTTGAATCCTATGACGTGAAGCATCTTTCCAAGGCAGAGACATATATACGAAATGTTTTGTTGAGCTTACGTTGCTACTGGTGATTCAAGAGACTTCGAGAAGGGAGTGGCATACGACATCCGTCGTAGAAATAATTCACTCAGTCTCGCTGTGATGTTGTCCAACGTCGACTTTTCTAGATGTCCCACTTGTTTGGAAGATTACGGTAAGTACT
The DNA here is from genome assembly GCA_000143925.2 of Caenorhabditis brenneri. Classification (NCBI taxonomy): domain Eukaryota; kingdom Metazoa; phylum Nematoda; class Chromadorea; order Rhabditida; family Rhabditidae; genus Caenorhabditis; species Caenorhabditis brenneri. Next base: position 1,200,532 of record GL379794.1, read on the forward strand.
TTTTTCAGTTCAATGGTCAGTATAGGTGAATGAAATTAATTTCCAAGAAACATTTTTCCCCAAATATAAGCCCATCTAATTGGACTCATTTGGCAACAGATGTTTTCTCCTACATGTTCAAATCTTACGTTCAAATTGTCAAACACGGTTTTCAAATATAGAGAAAACCTTACTCACTACATCCTACTGTAGTTTGTAGCGAGACGTTTGGTATCTCATGGGAAAGTCTATGAAATTTCTATTTTTACTGAAGAAAGTGTTCATTTAATTCAAAAGCTATTCAAACAACACGTGATTCATTCATAATACGGTTTTTTTCTGACTTCCATCAGCAATTGTTCATTTCAGATGATAACTCGCATAGGCCATGTGTTGGATTTTGTGGTCATTCCATTTGCTTGAAGTGCCAAACAAAGATTGTGTGAGTTTTTTTTTTTCTCTAAATTGTTGAAAATCACAGTTTCTTTTTAGAAGCTGTCCGTTATGCAAACGCAAGAACGCTTTCTTTGGAACAGTTATCAATTATCAGTTGCTAGGTGAGTATTTCGTCAAGTTCTCTGGTTATCGTAACATTTCCAGATGCTTGCTTAGCAATTCGTCAACTTCTCAATGAACCAAAAAGTCCAGTTGGAATAAAATCTCCAAACCGACCAAGAGCAGTCAGTCAGAAAAGACTTACTGAAACGCCGAATATTTCTCAGCAGGTATGTTTTCTGGAACATGACTAAACTGTTATTCAAAGAAAAATGAAAATACTGTGGATTGCATGGCTTCTTTGAACGTTGAACATGAAGATGTTCCTATCTCAAAATGTACTTCTAAGGGATTCTTTTAATCCCAGGATTGTCCTTTTTGGTGTTCGTTGATTTAGCACAAACAAGTGTGTTAGGATTCTGTTGAATGAAATACAGAAAAAAAATTCGCCTTGAATCAGTCTGTTCCCATGAGTGAAACAAGAACTTGGAATGTTTTTACGCAAGGGCTTTCAGTCTATTGTTCTCAAAAGTGAAATCATAGTGTTCTATTTTTAAGGTTGTGAATGCGACACGTCGAAGTCGTAGGACTGCTTTGGAGACTGCTGTAGACAAAACTCAACAAAGAGGTATTGTCTTTTTACTATTTCTCGCCTACGCAAATATATATTTCGGAACAAAAACCTGCTTCAGAAATCGAAAACAATTGGATTTCACAGCATATCCCAGCTCCCGAATCTCGCCGCAGAGACCGATCATTAAGACGCCTCTCAGAAAGAATTGGTAAGCTCAGAACATTAATTAAATGAAATTCATTGTTCAATTTTAGTGGGTCCTGATAACATACCAGCAGTTTGCTACAGAACCATCTATACGATTCCGCCTCCAGAGGTATATACATAAATTAGATAAAAACTGGAACAAAAGAAAAAAACGACAACTTAACTAACAAGAAATTGAATTATTCAGAACTTCGCCGCCCAGGGAATTCCGTCCGCCTTCAACCGAATGTTCTTCGGACGTTCTTGTTTTGAGATCTGAGTAATGCAAGGACATCGTTCCACAATTTTCTTTTTTTTTTCTTCAAAAAACATTCTCCGTCTGAATAAACTTTTTTGTATCAATCCTATTTCAGTTGGACAAACACCGAAAATAAATTGCATGCCGTGCTTTGAATCCTAATGATTAGCTGGGTATTTTTTGTGGAAAAACACAAGAAACATATCCTTTTAAAAACTTTGATTTTTTTCTTGAGCTGGATTTTACATCTGAAAGTTGAATGGAGCAGGTTGGTCAATTTGAGTCAATTCGCATCAAAAAGCCCGCTGAAGGGACCCAAACTGTTTTCGATAAGTTTCGATTCCACCAATTGGTCTTTGAAAGTCTTCTTCCAGTACCATAATCAACGTTTGGTGCATTTTCGAAGTCAGAGTCAGATGATCATTCTATTTTTACCATCCAAAGACTAACACTTTTGATGTTCTCTAAGACTGAAAACTGGAAAACTTTTTCTCACGGTTCCACACGTCAGTCGCCCACAGAAACTAGAGTGGTAATCCGATGCCGTAGCGTCGTTTTCTTCAAACAATTCAGATGAACTCACAGAGCTCCACATTGTCTGAATCATCCATTCAACGACGCAATTGGGCGTGTTGAATAAATCATTCTGTTTTTTCTTGTCTCTTTTCTAACTTCTATTTTATATTTTCTTTTGGTTCAGATATTTTTTTTGGACCTCAATTCTCATAGCTGGAATTTGACACTTTACCATTCACTCTTTGTAGACATTTTTATTTTTGACTTTCTTTATTTTCGCCATCTCACTGGCTTCTACGAATTCGTAATTTTCTTCCCAAGTATAAAAGCACACCAAAAACAAAAGCATAATTTAAGCTCAGCAAGGCCGAAAACTATAATTTCGTTCAAAATGAAGTTCCAACTGCTGTCCGTCTTACTTGCTTTCCTAATTGTTCTTTCTGTCACTGTCAATGCGCATTTCCCAGTCTACAGTCTCTACAAAGAACGGAAACCGGTTGACTTGGTAAGCTAAACTCTGAAAAATTGTTACTAAAGTACTACTCCTTTGTTTTTTTTTTTCAGTTTCAAGCCCTTGCCAGTGCCAGACAGGCGAAACGACGAGCTGGTGGATTCGAAGAAAATTATGATCTACCATTTTCTGGGTTCTATACTAGAAAATGAAAAATTGCTTCATGTTTCAGTCTAATCCAATGAAGCTTTGTTTGTTAATAACGTCTGTTAAAAAATTTCCTCCAAAATATTCTGAAAAAACTTCTTCCAGTAGAAAAACTAAACGACCAGCAACATGTCCTTGGTTTCCGGACCAGAATGAATAATTCAATTAAATAACAAATTGTTCAAGTGGCCCACCCAGAAATCTATCTAACAAACCAGAAAAGTATTTTATTCATAATGAAAGAAGGCAGAAGATGTATTGCATAGTAAATTGAATTAAATTATAAATATTCAATGATACATAATGATTCATACTATTAATTTATAGTTTGTTGAAATTACTGATCATAATCGAACGTGCTGGACAGGGACAATAAGACGAGTCGCCTCCAGGTTTTCCATATCTTCCGATTCGACCAGGTTTTCCTGGCGCTCCTTTTCTACCATATTCTCCCCGATATCCTGGAGGTCCCATTGGACCAGGCATTCCGTTTGTCCCGGGCGTCCCCGGCTTTCCGGGAGATCCTGAAAAAAATAACAGTAAAAGTTAACAAAAACTTTGGCTACCTCTAAGGCCCATTGGGCCCGGCGGTCCTCTAGTGATTCTATCCGGCTTCAACTTGTATCCGTTCCTGCCATCTTTTCCGTCAGATCCAGGAGATCCAGGCGTTCCTGAAAATAGTTGTAAACTAGTTGTCCAGAATTGTAATTCATTCAAAACAATAACGTAAAACAGAAGGACAGTTGAATTTCAGGAAGAGAAGTTTAAAAATAAAGACGTTGTTGTTGAAAACAAAACCACTCGATTAACTAATTCCAAAAAAAAAACTTTTTCAGTTCCCTATTTTTTATCAGCATTCAGTGGCAGTTTTAACATTCATTCATTGATGACTGAAAAACAAATTACCTGGTCGTCCTGGATCTCCTGGTTCTCCTGGTGGTCCTCTCAAATTTTTGACTCCTGATAGTAGTGCTCCCGGCACTCCACGTTTACCAGGAACTCCTTGTTCTCCGTCCAGTCCTACTCTACCTCTTCTTCCAGGTGGACCTCTCGGACACATAATACATGCCAATCTTTCTCTGAATACACATTTCTTTGCGGGAAGTGTCTCGTAATTGTTGATTCCTCTTCTTCCCGGTTGCCCAGGCATTCCAGTTTCACCTTTACAACCAGGAGGCCCCGGTGGGCCAGGTGGGCATCTTGGTACAATTGGTTCACACTGACACCAAGGAGGCAGACCAACTACTTGTTGAAATGGGTTCCGATGAATTCTTCTCATGAACATTGATTTTTTACTAACACTTCTCTTATGCATTCTGGCCAAATGTTCTTCATTTGCTTCCATAAGTTGTTCCCATGCGATGTTCGTTGACATCTACAATTTTTCAATATAGATAACAAAAGCAATAATAACTTCATTACCGAAAAGTCAGCAACTTCTTTCTTGATCGTGAAAGACAGTTCTAACAGCTCTTGATAGACAGTTATGTAGTAAAAAATTCCGTAGAAAACAGCAATCAAAGAAAATAACGGTAAATAAATAAATGAGGGAAATGGAGTTGGAGTCAGCATTGTGAATAAGAAATGAACATTACAAAATGAGTTTTCTAAACATCTTTGTTTGCCATTCGATTTCTAATCCCTCTTCTGTAATCCGTATATACTAGCTACCGATTTACTATATACGATGGCATAGTCACCTTGCAACATTTTGAAACACAACTACTCAAAAAAAAAAGATTTGACATCATCTTCAAACAAACTATTATTTTCTACAGAATCGAAACAGCTTCAAGTGAAAGTAAAAATTAGAAAAAAAAGAAGGAAGATCATTGAAACAATGAACAGTAGACATAATTAAGTTTGAAAAAAGTGCAATTATTACTGTAAAGATTAGTATAATTGCGGCACAGTTACATTAAAAAAAAACGGTGTTTTCTTCGGTCCTAATAATTTTCTAAGAAAGTTCATCAAGTTCAAACCGGCTTTCAATGACGAAGTATTGTTCAGATCAAAATTTTAGGTCAATCTTTATTTTTCAAGAACTTTATATGTTATAGCAACCTACATTTTTCTTTTCACTTTTTCCCAATTTGTAAGACAATAGTTTTGAAGAGTTTTATTGTTTGAGAAACATTCATTAAACAAAAAACGGGTTGATCTGATGTTTTCATAAAATAAAAAACCAAATAAAGGCAGATTACAAAATTACGATAAAAGCACTGCTCACAACAGTAAGAAAAAAAGGAATGGTGTACACCAGATGAAGAAATGAACGATTATGTTGCTTTGCAAACTGAAAAATTGGGGAACAGATGTTGAAAATTTGTGAAAAAAAGGTAGTTTCAAACTACTCAAAAGACTCGGAGAATGAAGAAGGCAAGAACGAAGAAAAGTCTGTGGGGATAATTCGAAGCCATGGTTATAATGCGGAGATCTTTGTTATTGGAGCTATCAACGCTGTACTCGTCTGGATTTTGAGGTACTGATTTCGTTGGGATGAGAACTGGTCTGGAGCGTGGGGTGATTCGTTGTAAACGGACTTCAATATATGGGGACCGGTTTTGAGGAGTGACATGGACGGTTTTGGTTACAGGATAGTAGTCGCTGTGATCGAAGGTCAGCTGGAAGAACGTATTTTTTATAGAATTCTTTAGTAATCGGAGGCATTTGTGAAACTCGGAATATTGAGATGATTTCAGTCTAAATGTGATCTTGTCCAAGAAATTCATGAATTAAGTCAATTTTTTTGGAGTCAAAAAGAAGAGCCGGTTATTTTTGCCCTTTTCTTGTTGCAATACATGAACTGTAAAGATTTTTGATACCGAAAATTTGTTTTTATCAACTTTTCATAACTATCAGAACGAAACTGTCACAAACCTCATATGTTCCCATGTTTGCAAGCCGCCAAAATTCTCCCTCCCCATAGCTGACAACAATCTTTGCTCTCTCGTCGATGCTAACTGTCGCATTCACAATTCCTTCTCCCGTTTCAGCATCAATGATCAGACCGTGAATTCCCCTGTAATTTCAGAAATCAAGAAAACATTTTCAAAGACTCTGTCTTACCCGTGGACCAAGGATATGTAATGTAGTAAGGCGTACTTGTTTTCTTCCCACAAACGTTTCAATTTTGCAGTTTTGGGGAATTTCTCACAGTTCATTTCGATAGTCAATTCAAAACAATTGGTGTTCAAATAGTTCCAATCCTGCATTCCTCCCGATACAATGTACCTGAAAACCAATTTCATCAGATGCAGCGCATATTTTTTGACACACCAATCTGCTCCATTGATAATTCCGTGTTGTGGATCAACAGAGACATTTAAGTCATCATCCAAACACCTCGGACCTTTTTGCCACATGCGCTCATGTCCTCTTGCATAAGAGTAAGCCAACCGAACAAAAAGTGCATTATCGGGAGAAGGGGCGTAATGCGCCTGCCTGGTACGTGTTGGAAAGTCGTCGAATGGGTAATTCACTAGAATCTCAATTTGATTAGTAATTAAAAAAGTGAAAGAGTATACCTAGTGTTGTACCCCCATGAAGATTAGCAGAGAGTACAAATGGAATCTGACGAGTCCAATTCATGATTGCAATTGTTTCTGGTTGTATGTCACTTGTTGGGAAGTAGTTGGGAAAACGGCTAGGGAAGTTTCGGTTCAAGTCCTTCCCATTTGCGTTGTGACGCCCTGTTATTCCAGCTTGATCTCCTTCAGACGCATGTTCGTATCCATCCGGATTCATTGATGGCATCAAATGAATGCGAGTGCTGTCTACTAGTTGGCGAATCCACAAGTTTGTGTTGTAATTCTCCAAGAGGACTTGAGCCAATGACATGAGGAAAACTCTTCCGGTTACCTTTAATACAATTATTGTTTGATTAAAAATTGGACTCAATAATGAATGAGAAAAAAACACTACCGTTTTAGTCAGTTTTTTTTTTTGGAAAAAACTGAGAGACCTTTACTCCAAACAAATTTTTTTTAGTGAACAGTTATAATGTAACTTCAGTTTTTCAGACAGCTGCTCACCTCGTTTCCATGCATGTTTGCCACATACTTGAACTCAGGAATTAACTTCCTATGCTGCTTAGGATATCTAGAGACAACCAACACCCACAGTTCTCTCCCTTGAACTGATTGTCCTGCAGAATAGATATGTGTCAAGTTCGGGAACTTCCTGTGAATATCCTGAAACAGAAATTATAAATTGAAAAATTGTTTGTTTTCAATGAAACATACATGAATATGATCTGTCATTGTTGAGTAGTTCATGTGATGAAACTTCAGGGGATTAACAAATTCGCCGATGTTCTTGCGGAGTTGGTCGAATGTTGAGATTTCTCCTTCCTTCGTGAAGTGATGGATCAGCATCTGGAAGATGGGTGAAGGTTTGACATTGTTAAGCCTTTTCTTTTTGAGAACACAAATCTAAAACTTTCTAGCAAAAAATAAATATAGACAACAAACCTGTTCCTCATCTTCCGCAAGACTGGAACAATGTGCCACCGCACACGCCAAGAAGAGATGTATCAACACCCTCATCGCATGGGTTACCTGAAACTCAGGTTAATTTTATTGTGTACCGTTTGCAAATTTGTAGGAATGAAACAGAAAACAGTATTGGAGAAGAAAAGAAAACAGTTTTCATCTTCTCTCTCAGCTTTTTTCGAAAAAGATTTGAAATCTTTTAATATTTGTTTCATGACGTGTTATAAATGAAAAAGCCAAAGTTGACAACGTCAAACAATTTGTCTTGTTTCCACTTTGTTGCAAAATGAAAAAGAAGAGATGACATAGAAGCTGGGCACATTGGTCTCAGGAGACTATGAAACATGTAAGAAGGGAGGAGATGGGGGTTATTGGAATAATTGAAGTAGTTTTGTCGAAAAGTATTAGTTACGGATATGACCCAATTACCACCAATAGAAATGCACTTTGAAAGTTATGGTCTTAGAACTTCGAAACGCAGTGTGGAGCAAGAAGAATGTCCAAATCAGTGAGAAATATTGCGACATGATCATAATATGACTGTCAGTTTTTTTGAATTTCCAAAAAAAACCTGATCTACTTTTCTGCTCATCAAAGAGCATTGGACTTTTCTTGATCCAAAGACCTTACAGTACCCAGAAGATTGACATATCCATGCGCAAGGATGTTTTCATATCCCAACAACAATAAAATGCGAATCAAGTATGTTTTGAAAAGAGCATTTTTCTGGCGCAAAGAATAACAAGAACATGCATCATCCCGTTTTCCGATTATGCTTTTGGGGATATATCCATCTACAACACAAACACAAGGCGTTAAAATGGGGGAGCACTTGAAACTTGAGAACCCGTCGGAGTGGTGATGGTGCCATCATAAAAGTACGTATTGAGTGACATTTGTAGGTACCTTCGGCGCCCCTTATTCTATGATGCCGACGGGTTCAAAGAAGCGGAGGTCGCTTAAATTTTGCACATCTGCGCGAAATGAGGAATAATGTGGAGAATGGAGCAATTGCACACATTTCGTTTCAGTTTTAATTTACGACACGAGAAAGGTGAAGAAGATGTAAGAGGAAGAGGAGAAGAAGAGAATGCAAAAAAAAGAACTAAAAGATAGAATGATGGGTTAACGGGAACAAGCAACCAAAAAGGAGAACCCGTGCTGTTCCTTGAAGCCCCGTGAAGTGATGGATGACTGGTGTCAAAAATTCATCTTCCAGAGGAAAAGTGAAATCTTGAGACGGCTCAATGAACTTCCGTCAACTTTTTTTTGCCTTTTTCAAAAAACTCACAAGTAAACGGAAAGGAAACGCAGATTCAATGAAGAGGAAAATTGTGAGGGCCCTCCTGAAAAGCGAGAAAAATGGATAATGAAATTAGAATTTGGTAAGGCGCCTGAGTGGGGCCAAGGAATGAGAAGGCGGAGATCTACGTGCCAATTCTGAAAAACTCAATCAAAAGTTGGAGGGTAATAAGAGGAAATGTGTGTGTTTTTGAGATCTTATTTCCATAGAACACTATGAGTTTTCAGCAAATTGAAAACGGAGCACATTGATATACCCTGATAGCAGCTTTCTAGAAAACCTGATCATGGCGACCGGTAATTGTTAATGCGAAAATGCTTCAAAAAATAAGTACGTTAGAATCTTGCAAAAGTATTGATGTCTGTTGAAGTTAACAAAATATCTGGAAATGGGAACACAAGATCAAAATGAGTTAACCTTGGATTGTACTATGTTTTTATTGTATTCTTTCTTCCGAACTTGAGGTTGAAGCAATATGATTTTGAGTATGTAAGGGTCGAAATTTTTCTAAATTCTTCTGATACCTCGTTTTTATGACTTCGAAAAAGCTCCCAAGTTTGATGAGGGCACATATTCAATTATCAACAAAACCATCAAATCCATTTGTACTGAAATTTGCTTTTTTATCGAAATGAAAAAGAATTAATGAAAAAAAAACTCCTAACGACTTCCCATATTCCAAAAACTACCAGATCATGAAGACATACTTTATCAGTCCATCAATTGAAATTTTCGTTTAATTCGGAATTGAAACGTCAGTCTACTTGATGAATGAATAGAATAAGTGAAAATAAAATGAATAGGATCTAGATTGGCAAGAGGTTACAAATTGCTTAATTGTCTAGCTCAGACCCAAAGCAGGAAGAGAAAATGACCACAAGGAGAGGCACTGACTCTTGGATGGTGGTAATAAACGAAGAATTGAAAAGATAGTTGGTGGTGGTCTGGCGGGCAAGTGGTGAGTTAGATGACCGGCTGTTGGTGGAATTTGACTCAGGGACTGCGCAGCAGGAGTGAGAGAGTGGATCAACTCCACACCATTTGCTGGTAATATTTTTGTTACAAAAAACGTGAGCGAGAAAATTGCGCAAGTTGAGGTCAAATCTCACATAAGAAACACTGGACACCGGTTGATATGTGTCAAATCGGTGTAAAATGGGAAGAGGGTGGAAGTTAACCAGATGCTCTGTCCTCGTTTCTCTCAATTTCGCATTTGTTGTTTTTTGTCGGGTAGTCAAAGGTTCAAATGACTCTATCAAGTGCTATCAATCAGATGAAACGTTTTAATGCTTGAGATATAAAACTTGCGAGAGATATTCAGAGGTCGGAGAAAAGTTGGACCTTGCAAAAAAACACATAATTGTCGGCATGCTGTTTTTTGTGCACAACGCATAAAAGCCAAACTTCGGAAATTGGATGAAGAAGTTAAGAGAAGGAAAAAAGAAATTGGTTTTGATTTTAATCCAAAAAAATCATTAATAGTTAGTTGGAAAATTTTGACCTCAAAAATCAACAACGTATGTTTACGTTGAACGGGAATTGGTTTGATATCAAAAACAAACAAAGTATCTGGATCATAGTTGTCGAGGACCGGGCCAAATTCGGAATTTTCGTGGGATCGGCCCGGCTCTCTGCTCTAATTCCTAAATTTTGATTGAAGAAACTAAAATTTTGAAAAAAAAATTTTAAAAAAGTAAAATTTTTCAGCGCCGAGCAGTGAAAATTTTATTAAACCGGGCCCAATTTGGACAAGTATGAAATGAATGATTTGAAATTTATGCAAGCGTTCATTTGAAAAATCCAAATTCAAAAATTACAGCATATCACTGAAATCAGACAAATATTAACCTCAATTGTTGTGAACCAATTGTAAAGCTCAAACTTACAAGTTAGAATAAAAATTAGGCAATCAATTGGTTTCTCTCTTTGTTTGGCCAATCAACCTGAGCACAGCTGCAGTTTTTAAACAACAAACTCTTAGCATAATTTATCCATGACGAGTACTTTTGAAATGTTACTGATCATATTGAAAGCAGTTTTCGATTCGGGATATCACAAGAAAATGATTGGGAATTTATTTTGCAAAAAATGCAATCAGCATCACAAGAGTTAAAACTGTAATAATATATATCAGATGGTGTTGTCATGAAATTAGTTGTTCAGCTGTTTGTTGAATTGGAATGAGGGACGGAGAGATCATACAATTTTGTACCAATGAAAACATGTTTCAAATATATATCATAGTAAAATTTTCCCTCAACTGCCAAGTCGAGGCATACGGCTATTTAGCTCATTTCATCCTGAAACTTTTCACTTTTTATGCTCCTTTCTCTAAACCACCTTTGACTTGGTTCAATCAAGAAGTGTCGTTTCACAACTCTTTGAATAAAAAATGTAGCACGTGATACTTTCTGCTTTCAACCCTCCATCTATCATTCCACGACATTTTTAGCTCTTTTCTAATACTTTCCTGCTTCGTCACTGCAAGGAAAGAAGGACACCAAATTCGAATTAGCTGCTATCATTGCACACACATGCACAGGCAGTACACTCAAAGACGCATCACATTTGTTGTTTACAACTGTTATCGTAACGGTGTCCGTTTCCCAAACTGACCAGTTATAGTACACAACCCTGTAGACAACTATCTTATCAATAAACAGTTCTAATAACCTGACATGTGACTTTTTTCTTATTATATTACACAAACAGTAATTATCTCTTTTTTAATTTTTCTCAAGTTTCGTTTCATTATCTTATCTCCTATTTGTGTCCCTGCTAAAAATTCATTGCCAAACATTTTCATTCTGCACTTCCAATTGCTTTAAAAGGAGGAAAAGATGCAACGTTCTCCAAGGAAGCCTGCCAGTCGTCAAGAAAATTGCATTCATTTTGTTCTTTTTTTCGTTTTTCCCATCTCATGGACAAAGAAAATGGAACCCGCCCGCTTCTTTTTTTGTCAGTCCTTTTGAGGCCAAGATAAATGCATGCCGAGCTTCCGTTTTTCCATGAATTTCCATATGAATGCGTCGAGCAGAGACTTTAATCCGGCAAACGTTTTTTGAGAGTAGACGTTTTGGGTTCATACTCGGAAACAAGCGTCAAAATACTATTTTTGAAATCAATTTCTGTGAAATAAACTGTTGTGGGTCTAACTTCTGAGAATGATTCAGTATTTCAAAGTGTTCCTACATTTATTCCCGATGTGAATCATTGAACAGAACTGCGCTGTAGTCCTTGTTCTAGATTATTCTAGTGTGACAAACCGATTTGGTGTACAATTTTGATAAATTTTCTTGCTTTTGTCAACTAAGCTTTTCTGATTGCATAATTCACCACTTCCGGGAAAAATGTGGTTTCTCAGATAGGACTCTTCTCCGAAAGTCTAACAGTCTGTGAAGCTATACCCACCCGCGAAACATATCAATCAGCTCGTATAAACTCAGAATTTCAATCTAAGTTCCCATTCGGAAAAAAATAACTTGACAACTGCTTAGCACATTCATGAAAACCGTTGATGGTGGCACTCAGCCTACTGTCCAACGATGCCATTCTCTCCACTTGTCCTCATTTCCTTCCTTTCTCCTCCTTTTCTACTCATTAACCCACACCATTTGCCTACTCAGAAACATTGTTGTGTCCTCTTCTTCTCCACGTCCGCACACTGCCACCCGTCGACTATTTCTCGGCCGGTTCGGATACCAACACACTACACCAGTAGGAAAGAACTTAACTCGCCTTCTCTTTTTTCTGTTTTCTCTGCCTGTTCCGCCTGGCCTTTCTGTTTGTCACCCCCCACAACATACACCACATTTCTCTTTTCCATATGACCCCTGCCATTCACTAGGCACTCGTTTCCTAAACACTTTGATCTCACGTTCAAAAACATTTTCATATAAACAACCCAACAAAACAAAGGTTTTCAGTGGGAGAAGCCGAACGAAGATGCTGAAATGCCATGCGATGATGAGACCACAGATTTCGGTGAGAGTTTCATCTCAATTTGGAATTTTTTAGATTACAGCGTACCAAACAGAGAACAAACAAAATGACCATATAAAAATTTGGCTACAATATAGTGTAGTATGCGAATTGATAACATTCGCGGTCTTCCCCGCCAAATTTCTTCACTCCTCACCTTATCACCACATGTATATTTAGTTTTGAATTTTTACAAAAATACATTTTGTTTGGTTTTTCATCCTTCAAAAACTCAGTTTTTTTCAGCAAGTTATGAAGCAAGGTGTCAATGCAATTGCGGGAGGCCACATTGCAATTAGGCAATCTTCTGGTACAGTTCTAATCCTGAAAATTGAGAAGACGTTTTGTTTTTAGACTTGCCCAAGCTCCCAGCTCCGCAGCCTGTAAAAACCTTGAAACACTTCCTTGACTTCGCTCAAGCTCTTCAGTCAAAGAAGGAATTCGAGGAAACCAAACAGGTACTTTGCAGATAAGAAAAAATAAAAGCCATGAAACTGTTTCAGCTAGTGAATGAGTTCGTGGTCAAAGACATGCCAAAGCTTCAAGAGCTTCTACAGAAAAGAGCTGATGCACTTCCAAACTGGGTGAGTTTAGAAAATTGAAACTAGATGCGACCAATTGACATTAGAATGCAAGAAAAAATTGAAAAATATGTTTTTAGTTAACACCATGGTGGCTCAACATTGCTTACTTGGCAGCCCGAACACCACTCCCAGTTGTCACTTCTCCCGGAGTCATGTTCCCCAAATTCGATTTCAACACAGAGGCTGGACAATTAGAGTATGCTGCAAAAATCAGCCAAGCTGCTGTCAAATTTTACCTTCTTGCCAAGAGGTACTTGTATTTTATAAATGATAATCAGTTCATCTCCTTTCAGCAATCAATTGAAACCAGACATGTCTGGAAAGTCACCACTCGACATGAGCCAATATCAGTTCTTGTTCGGAACTACACGTGTGCCAAAAATTGGAGTTGATGAAATTAGATACGGATGTGATTACAAAGAAAAACTGCAGCATATTGTTGTGATTAGAAACGGACATGTAAGTTTTGTTTGAAATGTATCAAATAACAATCTTTTGTTGAAATGTTTTATTGTTGGATTAGAAGTTCAGGGGACAAACGCAAATTCTTTCAGCTCTTCCGTGTTCAAATCCTTGACAACAATGACCAACCACTGTCAGTGTCCGCTATCACACAACAACTTCAAAAAGTAGTAGCTGAAAGTCAAACTCCAAATCCACACCCAGTGGGAATAGTGTCTTCTGATGGACGTGACAAATGGGCAAATGTATATACTACGTTGAAGAGTGAGTTGAGTCTGCCCAATTCAAAGTCTGAATATCAAAATTTTCAGAAGATAATCAGAACGCAAAGTCTTTGGAAGCTGTAGAAAAAGCACTATTTGTGGTATGTCTGGATAAAGCTAGCGAGCCACCACTTGGTTACACGGAGAAGGATGAACAAAGTAGACAGGCACTTCATGGAGGAGGATCCAAAGTTAACTCATGTAATAGATGGTTCGACAAAACTATTCAGGTAAAATTGCAAGAGTTATACCAACAAATAAGTGATAGTTTTAGTTTGTGATCGGAACAAATGGATACACCGGAATGACATACGAGCACACTCCAGCAGAAGGGCCTCCAGTGGGAGCACTTATGGATTACATTTGTGATCAATTGTGAGTTTTTGTCTTATCTTTGATACATTCGTTCAAATAACTGAAATACAACTCAGTTTTCCCTGTTCTCAAATAACATGCTCACATATTTACAGTGATGCCAACGCTTTCATTGACAATGGGTCTTCTTCTTCATCTGATGTCCAACGACTTGACATCAGTACCAATGAAGAAGTTAACAAACGAATTGCAAAAAGTTCAAAAAACATGGACCGGACTGCTGAAGATCTTGATATCGTTGCATTCACATTCAAACCCTATGGAAAGAATTTCCCAAAATCTTCCAAGATTTCTCCTGACTCGTATATCCAAATGGCTTACCAATTAGCTTTCTACCGGATCCACTCTTCTCGTAAGTCAATTAGTTTTATTTTCTTTTCAATTATCGCCCGACTATGACGAATTCGATTTCCAGTTCCACCAACTTACGAGACGGCCACTTTGCGTAAGTTCACCGAGGGTAGAACCGAGAATATCCGATCTCCGAACACAGCAGCGGCTACATTTGTCAAAAAGGTGTGACCCAGATGAGATGTACTCTAAATTTTAATCTCCGTTTCTAGATGGTATCGAAGCCTCCTTCACCCGTCAGCGACATCTACGACGCATTGATTCACGCCACAAACTCACACAAAAAGTACACAGTCGACTGCATGAATGCTTCTGGAATGGATAGACATCTATTGGCTTGGAAATTGATTGCTTCTGAGAACAACCTTCCAACCCCTGAAATCTTTGGCTCCAATATCTACCAACAACTCAACCACTTCCAAGTATCTACAAGTCAAGTCCCAACACGTCATTTCATCCAAATGTGCTTCGGACCTTCATCACTTGATTGCTATGGAATATGCTACAACCCGCAAGAAACAGAGCTTCATTTCATGATTTCAACTTTCAAGAGTTATGGATCTACAAGCTCAAAGAAGTTTGCTAAAGAACTCCAGAAGGCTTTGATTGATATGAAATCCGTTATTAATAAGGCCACAAAAGAAATGTCCAAATTATAGGCGTCTAATTTTTTTTGTATATTCATGTGGAAAAAATCATTTCACAAGCCATAACTAGTGCTCTTACGTGTTCAGATCCCAATGTTTTATATAATTTTTGAATTCTCAACCACGCTTGTAGATACTTTGAATAAATGACTCGTTTTCAAATACTAACATTTATTTACACAAAATTGCAAATAGGTGACTAATGCGTTGTTTCTGAACAAAAAACAAATAATAAAATTTAAAAATGACACCATTCAAAACAACTTTTTTGATGTCCCGTTTCAATTAGAATCAGAGATTTTATGGTTTTGGAGCCTGACAATTCCAATGTCTTGGGAACAATAAATCAACAACAGCGTTGGAGTATGGGGCACAGTGTCCACGTCTGGCGTACCATTCTTGGCCATAAAATGCAATGAACATTCCGGTTCCTGGAATTCTCCAATTACTAATTTGCAATTCAAAAGAACAACAACATACCAATCAAAAGGTTGAACCATAAAGCCGTGTTCCAAGCGGAACGGTTTGTTATGAGACGTGAAACTGCGAAGAAAATGCCACCAAAAATGAAATATAACACAAACATAACAGGATAGAAACATCTGAAAGCTACTCCAAACCAGTATTCATGGAATACGGCGGAAAGGAAGAAAACAGCCATTTGAGCTGTTTTTTGCCCTTTTCTTCCAGGGATGTAAGCTGCTAAGTCCCGGAAAACGTATGCGTAGAGCCAATCATGAACAACCAAATTCCAGTTGCGATAGTATTCGGCCATATTAGACGAGTTCCACCAATTCTAAAATATACACTTTGAATTTGAGATTACATTTTCTATTTTTACCAAATAAAACTGTCTATCAGCAAATTGCATCATTTCTGAGAAACAGTTAAGCCAGCAATGAAGTAATCCGTAAAAGAGGGTGATCAAACAAATGATTCCCGGGATGATTCCAGTGAACAGAGATAAAGCAATTGTAGATAAGTTCAATTTGGTGTAGTCTTGAACATGAAGCCATGGGAAAACCCATTGGGTGTACGTGAGGTTCACAAATTCAATGATAGCAAGACACTCCAAAAAGTATAATCCAGCTTGTTTCATATTGCGCTTTTCGGTTCTAAAAAGGTTTCTTGATAAGAAAGTTGAGATCCCTGAGTTCACCTTGGATAAGAGTCCCGGTAGATGAATGATGGGCAGAATTGGTAGTAAAGGAATTGCTCCATAGTCGGCCACGCATCAATCTGTAAAAAAGTATTTTTGAATATCATCTTGATTTTATTGATGTCAATGCATATGGCTGCATAAAAGTTTTGCTGAACTGTAGGTCGGTTTAGTCTTCAGTGCTAAACAATTTTTCTCGTGTATTAGATTTCTTTCCGGTGCGAAAAGCTACTAGGCATCTAAAACTGAGGTTTGCAAGCTGTTTTTTTTTTTGTTAGAACACATGAGGTGATAGTGTAATTGTAATTTCACAAAAAATCATTGAAACTTTGCAATAAGCTTTTCGACATTAGATACACTTATAGAATTCAAATTCTCATATCATGTACCCACAAAGTTTTCAAGTTTTACATTCAGAAAGCTTTTCATTGTATTCATATCCTGAGATGAAGAATACATTATATTTTTCTACTTTGAAATCCCTGTTCTGTGAAAATCCTCAATCTGTTTTAATGATTTCTTACCATTCCACCACTTTTCCTCGTCATTGCTCTATCCCAGTTTTCTCTTATGAACGAATGCACTTTCATTGCAATTCTTGTCTGAAAACAATTCGATAAACCTTATTAAACTTCCTGATTGCCATCATTTTCCTCCACCCCCAGACATACCGTTTCGCATGTTATGATGAAAGAGCAGGCACAGTTGAGATCTGACTCATAGAGAAACTTCAAAGGAAAATAGAAAAAGGCGACAAGATATGTAAGGTAGACGCTGACAAATGGTAGCTGTAAATAATAGTTAATTAGAAATGTCTAAAGGTTGAAACACCAATCACTCACATTTGATGCCAAGTCGGTGTTTTTTGAAGGGATTGTTGACCAATGTTGGTAAGCGTAATACACACCAAGTGTGCTCACAAACATACCGGTCCAGACAGCCATGGTAGAGAAGAACTTTTCGAAATTCCACCAGATGAGCCAGGTATGGTGAAGTGGCATTTTATGAACAAAAATGTCATCAACAAGGGCTCTGAGGAAGAATAGAAGGAACACTGCGGTGAAGCAATTGTAAACAATTTTCATATTCCCATTCCGGAATTCCGTTCTGAAAAATTTCGATGATCAGCTATAAAAACTTTGTTTATCAAAGGGTCAGCTATGATAAAATTAGTGTTTTTCAAAAGATCCTAGCTTTCAAAAACCATATCTTGTTCCAATGGTCGGTAACCTACAAGAACAACTTGGAGAGCTCAATTGGGAAGTTTATCCCAAAAATTCTTTCCGTTCCAATTCAAACTTTTGGTCAACTAAAACACGATATCAATACACGAATGTTGATACAACAAATGTTGTTTACAGAGGTTCATAAGTTCAAGATAAACTCACGTTAACAGGGATTCTCGAACCACAAAAGTTTTCTCCTTGAATGCTCTGTGTTTTGATTTTGCTGAAACATCACCGTGATGATCCTTTAGAATCACATTGTTATTGTTCTCCTCTTTATGCGTGATCAGGTCAATAGAACCCATGGTTGGAATCTGAAATCTATAGTATGAAAGAAACCGTTTCGGGAGATGAGGATGAAATGCCAAAGTGAGGGCAAGAGAAGAATTCGAATAAAAACACGGTTCTCGTTATCAAACAGGTTCCTACGCAACCAGAAGGAGGTGGCGGAGGATAGGATCATGCCATGGTTTGATTTCTTGGTACTTCTTCTCGAATCGTTTCAGCAATCACTTTCAAAGGTGTTTTTTGCCTAATCTTACGAAGATTCCTGGAGACTTAGTGGATGAAGAAAACAGTGGAAGATGTGAATGGTGGAATCCTAGTGAAATGGGTCATTGAGGCGAGGAAGACTAGATGAGGGAAAAGAGGTGAAATTGTGAGATGGGCATACAGAAACAAGCATATCCTCACTGCGGAGACTGCGCAGGAAAACGAGGGAAAGGAGGTGTAAGCGCAGTTACATTTAGGCCATCACTCTCTTCCTCCGGGAGGCAGAGGCGCATCCCGAATCTGAATACTCCGGAACGAACAGGACGATTGACTATTAAGATTAAAGGTGTTGCTAGAGGTGAAAACTGAAGAGATTTAATCTAATTTAACCCAGGTTTTTGGATTCACTTTCTATGTTTTGAACCGTCTAGGCTACATCCAACTTCTGGTCAGATCAAATGGTCATTGAGAGCTCACAAGCCAGTCCAATTTTGAGTGAATATTCAGTTTGTTACCCTAAAACCTACTTCCTGAAATAATTGCCTCATTTGATATCGTTGAACTTTTTCAGATTGCAAAAAGTAGCATAAGCTGCTATAGAACAAAAATATCGGACAACAAAGAATTTTTGGTTTCATAACTGTTTATGTTAAGTAATATTTATAGTTTGGAATGGACACTTGAACATCTTAGAAATTCTGTTACATATAATCCTTGCTCAAACAATGACGTGTCTATTTGCCAGTTTTTCATAAAATTCCCTCAGTGGACTTTGTATAAAAATGTTAGTTATGAAATATGATGGAAATTTATATTGAAAACGTATCTGGAAAAAATGGATGAAAAATAACTATGGCTTGAAGGAAACAGAATGAACTGTTTTCTACTGAAGGGTACTGCATTCTGACAGAGATTTTCTTTATCACAGGACCGAATTGAATAAATTTGACCGTAGCTGAAAACAAATCATGGGAGTAAGGGAGTATGGAAAACTGAGATGGAAATTACTGAAAACTTTAACAAATTAATGTTTCCATTTGTACATGACTAGAGTTAATTTTAATTAAATCATGGTGTTGTTGAATAACAATATCATATGGTAAATGAAAGTTCTTTTGGTAACCTTCACTTTTATTCAAAAACATACTAATCCACATCTCTGGTTGCTGAAATACTGTGACGTCATGTTTTACACTAAAACATGATTACTTTCCTTTATGCATAAGTATAATCTGACTGCTGTAAACGTATTGAAAGTTGTTCTTGTTACAGTGTAAATGTTTGAAGCTGACCTATGGATCAAAAAAAAAATCCAAGCATTCAATGTCACCTTTGGTCATTTGCCAATCAAAACAACAACAACAAATTTGTCTATCAAAACATTACTTATCTGTACGATTCTTGTTAACCTCAATTTTCCTCGTTTTTTTTCTTCAGCGATCAAACAACGATGTGCCTGAAACGAGTCTCAGAGTTTGAACATTTGAGCCAGATGAACATGTACTTCCCGAAGTACAACTAGATTTATGAACAATTCAAAATAATCCACACCACACATTCCGCTCAGAACACAAATCCCTGAGATAGGAAAATCTTTGGGATCATGGAAAGTACACATTTGAATCAGAGAAAGGATTTGAAAACGTGCTAAAGAAGACACCAAATCTATTATCTGTAAGGTTACATGTACTATTATCAGCAGAAATATGTGTGATCAGCGCATCAAAATCCATCTATTGTGAGTCATTAGGAAAGTACATTTACCTTGATGAAATGGAGCACATAAAAAAACGATCTCAATAAATTCGAAATAGGTTCTCTGATGTTCGTTTTGCTCTATTTGAAAATGAGGAAGTTTGAAAAAAAATGAAGATGTTTAAGAAAACTTAGCAGGTTGTCATGAAAACTTCTACCCCCGAGAAATCCTAAACATATTCCAGAGCTCCATGAAGTCTGACTATTCTTCGAACTTGTGCTTTTGGGCCCTGTCTAACCCTTATTTTCAAAATTATTTGTTTGTTTTTCATTCAAACACTTAATTTAATATGGAATATTCTCATTGTAGAATCCCATGTTTCAACACCATCGAAATTGAAACTCTGAATTTCTGATGAAAACCTAAAAATAATTGAGTTTGGGACTGAATGAAAACACAATTGAATATATGCAAATTAATTTTCAACACCCCATCATAACCCCATCTATTCGTCAATTCGTATTGAATTTATCATGAAGCTCAAATTTTTAATTGAGTTGCACCTGACTTTTGTTTTGGAAAGGCATGAAGGAGGATCAGACTGATAGAAATCGAAGGATTTCCGAAGAATTCATGTTCATAAGACATTCTTTCAATAATACTATTGTGAGATTCGGCGCAACACTATTAGAGGTTTTGGATTCAATCATTTTTCAGAATTATTCAAAACCCCAGTCTCGAACTCAATATCATGGGCCTGGAACAATTGTGAGTATCCATTTCTCTAATAAAAACCAAAGGTTGATCTTTGTTTCTTTATCATAGTTTCTGAGAAACAGATTCTGCTGGAAATTCCCTGTCTTTAATTCAATTCTGCTAATCATGTTTCACACTTTTCATTTTCAGCTGCTTTATCGTCGAATGCCCGAAGAAATTTGATAGAGAAATTTTCTTTTTTTATGTGCCCTTTATCGTAAAGTGGACTCCTGAGCCACAAAGCGGAAGCCAGGAAAAAATGAGTGTACGGATGAGTGTTCTGCTCCTGACTGCCAGTTACAGATATACACTTATTCAGACGCAGAGAAAACTAGTGCACTTTTCATGTTACCGGCCGGCACGCTCGTTGTGGGCGCTGACGTGCGTGCCCGCTGCCGCCGCCGCGCCAAGCTATTTTTTTCTGGACTCTCCGCAAATGCTCCACTCTATCAATCGTACTTTTAGTGTCCTGGCGGAGCAGAACTGCTCCTCTCTCTTTCGTTTTTCTGAACATTTGGTACTAAAGAAATATATTGGCGCGCGTTCCATAGCGTATCGTGCAGCTGGAGAAATGAAAATGAGAAACGATGAGAGTTGTGCCAAAGGAAACCAACTGAAATGAGAAATATGACAAGTGCTGAAGGATCTGAGTAGAGTTAATGTAATATAATATCTGCAAAAAATACGCCTGAATATGTATTCTGAATACATTATAGGAGAATCGTATAAAGCCGACAAGAATCAATGTTTCATAAAAGCTCTCATGCTAGCTAGCCTTGTGAAAGTACGTCATATTAGCTTTAATGTAATGAAAATGACACATTAAGGATGATCTGAAACATGTTTCGGTACGTCTATTATTTCCATAAAAAGAAGAAAGCAACTTGACGCTATCAACGGAACTGTGCAAGAAAGTTATGAATTGCTTAGTACATCTCTACCGTCGACAAAGTTTTTACAGTTCTCAGTTGTTCTTTCCCATTCTTTCACAGTCTCAAAATCAAACCCCTCTCTCGAGCTTGGTGACCACCCAGAAAGAATACTGCCCTTTAGTTTGGATAACCTTTTCCTATTTTTTTTAGCATCGTGCGCACTTTTTTGCACTATTCCTAAAGTTCGAACAAACGGAGACGGCAAAGTCGGTCGTGGTTTGAGAAGAACTGTGCAAACATCTTCCTGTTGGCGACCCTCTGATTTCATCGTCTGGAATCTGTGGAGAAACGGTTTTTGGTCTGGAATCTCAAGAAAGTGGGCGTGTCTAAAAGCAGCAAAAGCGGATGTGGTAAATGGGCGGAGTTAAAGAGGGCTGAAGATAGAGTGAGATGTCTGAGCTCCTCATATTCTATTCGAGCACTTTGACTGCGACCACCACCTGCCCCTCGGATCTTGTCTCCCATCTGAGAAAAATTACAAACTTTCTAATCATAATATAGAATTTTAATATATTATTGTAAGTTGTTTAGTTGCAAAGAATTTCGATGATAAAGTTAAAAGCGTTGGTTGTATGTGGTCTAGTATTGATTCCATGCACATTTTCTGATGAAATGATTCCATGTCTATGACGAAATTTGAGACCAAAAATCCTTAGTTAGTCAGTGGTCAGAGACAGTGCAAGAACCTGAAATGCACTTTCGATACTTCGTTTCGGGAAAGGTCATTTCGAAACAAGACCAACTTGTTATTCACGACCAGTCATCCGATCGTTTCAATTCCTTTCTTCCAAATGTTTTTCTGTTCCAAATTTTTTTGTATAGAAGAAATACAATGTGTATTGTTGCTTTTTTGCAGTGTCTCTCGACATTTGACATTTCTTCTTATTCATTCATCGAAATTGTAGAAAAGAGAACAGAACGATCGTTCAATCGACCGAAAAGTCGGAAGAAAAAATTGCTGCGCGTTCTCTTCGAAGTGTTCTAATATTTGACAATGCAAGAAAGTGCAACTCAACGCTAGAGACATCACTGTCTGGTTTGGGGATAGGACCCATCGACGTGACAGTAAAAAGCGGCGAGAATAGAGAAAAAGAGGAGGGCGGCAATGTATGCAAGTAGGCGGAGTCTGCATCGCCTTTCGGCTCCTGATTATTCCTGGCTGTCATTTCTTATTCTTTTCTACATATTCTCTGCTCTATACTTCTAAAGATTGTCTCAAAGTAACATCTGAGGTAGTTTGGAAATGCTGTCGACGCATTGTGATGTCAACAACATTTCAACTAACTCGGCTGTTTCATGAGATTCTTAGTTTTTCTGAAAAGGTGAGTCATACAGATAGACATGAAAACATATGAAACGTTTCACAATTCAAGTGTGATACTGTGACAGAAACAACAGGCTCTTGATTTTTTTGACCTTCGGTTTCAGAGCTAGCGAGATTCAAACAGTAAAAAAATTGTTTTTTACAGCTACTTATTGCAACACTCAAAGATGTACTATAATTTTTCCACAAAAACCTTCTTACACATATAACTTATTTCATAAAAAAGTCGAAAATTTATAAATCTAACACCGACACATCTCTTTTCAATAAAGCCTCTCTTTGTTCGTCGGTGTAAATATCAGTCAACTTTTTCACAAGTTTCCTTCCACGGTTCATATCTTGTCGACTGAGCGCAGGCTCCAAAAACTGAGAGTTCCATTTGTCCATCCTGTTTTTCCACTGAAATTAATACAATAAAGACCATGAATCATAAAGCAGAGAGTCTCAGAAATACGTCTTGTCAGGATGATTCACATTTCCGGAAGATATATTTCTATAGTACAGATGTACTTTTCCGCGGTTAATGCCGTCAGGATTAGCTGAATAAAGTTAACATACATAAAATTGTCCGTGAGATCCAATGATTGCTTCGATTCCACACATTGCATCCTCGAAACTCTGGATAGAAAATAAATGAAAAGTTTGATTAAAACAATAACTCACGTGCTCCATACAGCTCTGAAACAATGATTTCGAGTAGGCTGTTTCGATTTTCACGTTCAAAAATGAAACCATTGGTTTTATCATAGTGCCCTGAAAAAATAAAATGCACGTTCTAAAATTTATCTAATTTTTCCATGGCATGAAATCTGAAACAAAAAAAATGTTTGAGGATTTTCTGATTATCAGAGACATGATTCTCATGAATTATGTGGTCTTCGAATCAGAACAATGGAAGTTTATGAAAATCGAACATTTTGGAGTTTGAGAGATACCTAGTGGTGAAAATGGACTAGAACGACCAATTAGATCGAAGAAATACTCATCAGTTTTTTCGATTATTTTTTTTTCGAAAACTTGTCTAATGTAAACCTGAATAAACACTGTGAAAACAATGACCACTAAAGTTGTTGATATCATAATTGGTTTAGTTGGCACTACTTCGGAATCTGAAAAATGAAAAAAATAATTTTTTTTGTTTCGCAGTCATCATCACCAATTGTCAGTACTAATCCAAAACAAATAGCTCCACGAAGACCACCAAAAGCCATGATTGTTTGATCTCGAAGCGATATCTTTTGCATTCTATACTTGTTAACAAACCAAGAGAGCAGGAAAACCACTGTAAAATTGATATGTGCATATTAAGAAATGAATTGTTACCTAAGAATCTAGCTGCAAAACATGTTACGAGGGTGACAACGCAAAATCCAATGTCCCATTTGTGTTCTTTGGAGAAAATCGAAAATCCCAAGAAGACAAAGATAACAGCTTCACAACTGTAAAATATATTTCAGAAATTTAGAAAGTGATCATTCGTATTTTTGAATTAAGATAAATTACCAAGATGAAAGGGTTTTCAGAGTGTACTTAACAGTGATATCTGCTCGATCCTCCATACTTCCGGTTACATACGACTTCATTACAATTCCGCATACTACAATCCTAAAATCGATTATGTCATAATGTTAAAAATGTATTTTTTTACGCCAATATTCCAGAAACGTGAACGATTTCCGAGCAAAGGTAAGCCATGTATGGAACTGTTATACAAATAATGGGTTGTAGTACTGGCACTGTGGCACCCCATCTGTAAAAGTTAAATGAAAATTTTGAAAATATTTTTTTGTTTTACTTCACTCCCAAAGAAGATATCACCGCAAAAACAGTGCCGACAAGGATTCCACCGCAGGAAACCAGGAAGAAGTTGATAAAGGACATTGTGTAGTCTTGATAGATCAGATGAGCTTGGCCAATCCGGACCATTGAATGGAAAGAGTGATAGAGAACCTGAATGAGATACAATTTACTTTGGTTTTTTTCATGTTTTGTTTTGTAAAACAATATCAAATCATTCTGCGAAACTGGGCAAAAATACGCCGGTAAAAACCATGCGGCTTCGAAGTGAAATGTCTCAAAATCTGTACATTCGTCTGTTTTGGCATCTGCCCTAAATCGTCTTCAAGCTATGAAAAATATATTTGATGAGTTTTTTTGGTCATTGATAACACGTAGGCGACCTCCACATTGAGCTGAATTTCTTAACAGAAGTTTCAGACGGTCGAGATTTTCAGCCAAGAATTGATTTTTTAAGCTTTTTAAGCTTTTTTAAAGCTTTTTTTTTGAAGCTTTATTTTTTTAAGTGTAGTTGGAATATTTCGTTTCAAAGAAACGTTTTCTCAATAAATTCGAAGAAAAAAATTCTAAATTATCGAAATCATTCGGTTTTTATTCTGATTTGAGAATTTTTCAAAATATTCGTTATGAACCGCTCTAGGTACTGACTCACCACGGTAACTGCATCATTCAACAACGACTCTCCGAAGACAGTAATATACAGGAGTTTGTTCACATGTATTTCTTCGAACACTGAAAAACACAAACATATTGATACAATACCTCCAATTTTATGCTAACCTGATAAAACAGCAACAGGATCAACAGCAGATATAACAGTGGAAAATAGTAAAGTGTCCACAATGGTGATGTTGAAATTGTAGAAATTTTGAAAAGCAAAAATGAAACAGCCTGCAACAGTTACATGATTTTTTTTTTGAATGAGATCCCTTTACTTGTCAAAAAAATATTCATTATGGTTCCGGCCACCGCAAATAACGATATTGTTGTAATATTGCTGATAAACGCTTTATTAGGCATGAAATATCCAGCTTCTAGTACAATAGGAGGTAGAAGATACAGGAAAAAAAGATCTGAAAATGTAAAAATAGAGGTTTTGAAAGGAAAAAATCATACCTGGATGTAAATAGAGATCAACTGTCCATAACTCATAAATTGCAAAACCAGCTGTAAGCCCTAAAACAATAAGAACAGCAGATTCAGGAAAAAAATGACGTGCAGTTGGCATCCTGTGGAAAGCTAAAGGAAAAATAACTCTTATGAAAATTGATTTTAATTGAAATTACCTATTTTTGCACTGACAATTAATAATAACCACATTCCTAAAAGTGTTGGTGTTTCTGGACGACTCCATTGCATAACAGCTAGTGTTTTCATTACGGATTCTTACTGAGGAAGTATGAATGGACAGATGGTAGTAACTTTTGAAGAAAAAAAAAAGAAAGATACCGTTTGATATCTTTATATGACTAACCTTCTCTGTCTGATGCTTATTCCTTTCCTGTTCTGTTGAGGTATGCAAAAGAGAAAAGAAGAATGTCGGCAGGTTCAATCAAACTGTCATATCCATCTCTCTATTTCTTTTGATAGTTCAAGGTAATCATAAATGATATGATCAATGAGATAATCTATCTTTTACAAGACGTAATAAGATTAATTCAAGTTATGTTTATGTTTTCGAAAAGTTGTTTTACTTTTATCAATAACAGTGACGACAGAGTAGGGAAAGATAGTTAGTGAGAACATGGGAGTAGAGTATACTGTTCACAATCAGTTTGGAAAGTAATCAACCAAAATAATCAATCCAGTTTTTATACCCGTGTTCGGTCTACCATCTCTATTTCTCTTTTCCTCTCTCCGCGTTGAAAAAAGATAACGAATCGTCATTTTCCATCAACCCGAAAGTGTTTTGAGAGCATTGTAAACAAATGAGATGCTTCAGAAAAATGAATCGAGACAATATGTTTTTCTTTTTAAATGAGAGTTCAAAAAATAAGACACAGATTTGAATGTAATCTTCGTTTCTTGTTGACATGGCTGATTTTATCCGCTGTTGCATGGTAGTTTTTTTCTTCAGTTTTGGATTGTAAATAATGTTTTCAGCATAATTTATGTGTTTGTGGTGTTTGGGTCCCTGATAAACAAGACGGTCTTGCCAAGCAATAATGTTCCTAGCACGATTCCATATATCACAGTTCCATCAGAATACAATGTCTTCTTACAATTCAATTCGACTCCAGAAAGCATAAACAGGGTAATTGTCATATCTGAATCAGTGGTAGATGATTAAAGATTCAAAATCATAAAACATTTTTATTTTTTCCAGGTATACACAGGCAGTATCCAAATGAATTTCCTTGCCCGCGATGTCACCCAACAGCTGTTTTTCCATAGAGGAGAAAAAGTCAAAATATCTTCCATCACCTTGCAAAACTCCGACGGAAATACATCAACTCCAACAGCTGGAGCTTATGACAAATCAGTAACTTGCTCGATATTTTTGGTTTTTTTTAACAAAATTTGCAGACTGGTGTGCAAGCTTACATCCCAATATCCAACTTGACTTCACAAGAAAATTACATTCTTCGCATTAATTTCGAAGGAGAACTGGATTTTCCCGGTGGTGGACCCAAGCATTTGGAATATGCCCTTCCAAACGGAACAACGAGGTGTTATTTTATTGCAAGTTTTATTCAAAAGTTCATTTATTCAGATACTCGATAGTGTTTGGAAACACGGTGACCTCTTCATCAGGTCTTCGATATTTGATGCCTTGTCTTGATGCCACAGACTTTCCAGCAGTTTTCAATTTCAATATTCGTCATTCTTCAAGGTATCGGGTGATATCGAATTTTCCTGGACGCATTCAACAGTGAGCAAAGTTTAAATGAACAATAAACAGATGTTGTTCTCAGATCCATTCTGTATACAGCCACAATTTTCAACTCAACATTTGCAATGGATTCATCACAAGTAGCATTAGCATTGATGGATGTAGAGTTGCCACCAGTTACAGTACAACAGAATGGGTTAACAGTGGGTGTTTTCTGTATAAAAAGGCAAAAAAAGCTTTGGGATGCGATTTCAGATCAACAAATACTACAGAAAAAATGTAGTGAGCAATATATCAACAGATAGAATTATCCAATTTATGGCTGCAAAATCTGACCAAATAGAGAAAATTGGTAAGGTTTTTTTGTTCCGAACAGGATCAACATCAAGATTTTTTAGACGTGTTAGCTCTGCCTTCTTTGACCGCAATTCAACAACCTGGTATTACATTTTACGATGAGAATGATGTTTTGAGGGAAAATGTGGACCTTGGCTCCATTGGATCGTCGCTATAGAATATTTTTCAATCAATAAATTATTTCTGAATTTTCATTTTTATGAATGAACTTCAACACGCTGAACAGCCAGTTTTTAAACACTATCGACTGTACCTACCGTAAATTCTCCAATTGAGGTGCATGCAACTCTATTTTTCAAAGGCCTCTTGAGAGGGCACCACTATTGGAGGGGCACTTCAATTAGAGGGTGCAACTCTATTTTTCGAGGGATAATTTCTCACGCTTTGTCATACTGAAAAAGACAGATCGATAAGAAAGAGATCCTCTCTTTTGAGCTGAAACTGCTCTTTTTCGCCTATTTCTTTTTCTGCGCTAGAAGTTTCAATAACATCTGGTGATGAAGTATATTACTTTTTCTTCTTCAATCATCACAGTTGCTAATTTGTTCAAAAACGAAGATATTTTTGATTTTGAAAAGCAGCAAAAAAATAGTTGGAGGGCAATACAATTAGAGGCGCACCTCAATTAGAGGGTGCACCTCTATTTTTTCAAGGCACCGGCGAAGTGCACCACTATTGGAGGGGCACTTCAACTGGAGGGGCACCTCAATTAGAGAATTTACGGTATTTCAATTCATAATCTATGCATAAGTGAAAATCGTCACATTGTTTTCAACCACATCTCTTCATATTATAGTAATTGAAGGAAGAAAGGAAAAGAAGTCATGAAGAAACTGGTTGAGCAGAATCAACATATAATAGGCGTTGCGCGAAGAGGAAAACGACGAGAGACGAGCCAATTGATGCGAAGGAATGAGGTCAACCTGGCGTACTTTTCCAACGAACACAACATGCATGAATAAGACGGTGACGGTCAAATGAAAAAGAGACATGGATGTAATTACAATTGCGGGTCTTGGCAACCGCGTGAATCCCGTTCTTGTTAATCCTTGAAAAGTAGCCGATGGCGGGCAAGTAAGAAATGAAGCACGCTTGTTATGTATCAAAAACAATGCGAAACCGAAACGACACGTATCAAAGATCTGTCTAGAACAATTATGTTCGGATAAACCACCGCATTTCTGACGTTCTAATGTTTTCCTGTTGTTTTTTCTTCTTTTTTTGCGTTTTTTCACTGCTTATACCTGACGTAGTTTTTTCTTGTTTTTCAACTCTAAAACAAGATAAATAAACTCTACTTGATATTTTTGTGGACTTCTCGAAAATTCTAATGTTTATCTTTGTGGAAACGGTACGTGCTAGTTGAACATCGTTCCCCATGATCCAGTTGTGAAACCCACAACTTTTTTCTATATTTTAATAGATATTTCGATGAGACAAGCCAGGTCTGAAGTCATGTTATCCAATTTACGGATCTCACTCATTATCTAATGGTCATTCATTCAATGACACCTTTCCTTTTTGGGCGGTTGAGGAAAAACGACAAAAAGGAAGAAGCACTTGTTTCATTTCCCCCGGTCTATTGTTGCTTTCTTGTTGACACCTCCCTCAATTTGATCTGATATCTGTCCGCCGATTTGAATAGAGAATTTCAAATTATTTTTTCAATGCTCCCATTTTCACTTGTTTTTTGTTCATTTAACGCTTCTTGAGTATTCTTCAGAAGAACGAAATGGTGATTCTTGAAGTGTTCATTTTCAGACCACTTTACAATGAGTAACATGGTTTTTTAGAAGGAAATGAACGTATTTTTGAGGCTGACTAGTCGGAACTCGTGGCTGAACATCTGATTTCTTGTCGGTATTTTGGTGAACAAAAATAAAACACTAGAGAAGGGAAGGCCTGAATTTAGAGAACAAAGATATTGAATGTGCAATACAAGTAGCTGAAAATAGCTAAAGGTTTAAATGTATATCGTGCGGTGTCATCGAACTTTCAAAATCACATATCCTTGAAAAAACTTTGGAATTGTACAGTTTTTCCTAACTCCTTTTGTAAGGGGCAGTGTTTTTGTATGGGGGCGCTTCAGTTTGATTCGTCCACCGTTTTGCTCCAACCTTTCAAATTATACTAATTTTCCCACAATTTCTATATGGCATGATTCTTCATATTCTTCACACGATTCTCAGTCGTTACCATCATTTTGCTTCCTTCCACCTCCTCCTTTTTTTTCCTTTTTACTCCACACATAAATAATGATAATATGAGAAAGTCCTTAGTTCCCAGCACCCGCTTTCTTTCATCCTGTTTCAAGGGCACTCGGGTAGTTTCGTGTGATAACCCACGTACATTCACATAATACGAAGTTATTCTCGACTGGGAAACAAAACGCTGACCTTCCCTCTCTTGGTCACAAAAAATAAAGTAATACAATGAGTTCACTGGTCTGAAAGCTAATCTATTGTGCAAAAAAAAGAGTCAGGCGCCCACTGGTACCTAAAAAAGTTGATTTCTATGTTTTCAAAGGGCACCATACTATATTTTTTTTGCTCCGGTTTTTTCGTCTTCTGTATTACTTTTCATGCTAAAACTTCCACTAATTATTTCCTGGTCAAAAAAAAGCAGAAAAACAAGTGAATGTGCGTATCACATAATGAATAGTTTACAAGATTTTGTCGAAAACGAGTGAGAACCTTGGATTTTGCTGTTTTTTTCGAGTCTGAAGAGTTTTTTCTTGCACGCTTGATGATGATGTCGTTTTCTGACGTGATTGAGAATTTCCTAATTTTTTTCCGAAACGAGAACGATACACGAAAACACACTTCCAGATGTGTTTTTCCTGATTAGTTTTTCTCCAGATTTTCAGAAAATGTTCATGCTAAGGGATATAAATTTAATGTAGATTTTTCAATATTCATCCTGATTTTTCAATAACCTTCCACAGAAAATTTCGTTTGTTTCCATTTTTGTATTACTCCTCCTAATGTAACTAATAACGGAGATCTCTTAGAAATATCTCTTGTTCCTTATTAGCGCAATCTATCAGATATTCCCGTATTCTCAGTTTTAAGAATACGAAAAAATGTGTGCAAAACATGTTTTTCATTATTCTTCGCTCTTACTCAGAATAACAAAGAATCTTCGAGGTAAAACTTGATTGGCTTCGTTTTCATTTGATAAATGTCAAGTTAACCGTAATGATGTGCCAGTATTGCAATTAACTAAAGGATACGATAGTGTTTTTGCCAATCTTCATTTTTTCTCGGCTTCTTACAAAAAATGAAAGCAGACAGCTCTAGATGAAATGAGCAAGAAATGAGTACTTGAAAATCGTGTCGAGTGGGTGTTGCGGTCCCCAAGATTCAGAAGAATTCGGTCTTCTTCCAATTCCATCAAAGTGGTTGCGCTCAGTCAATTTTTTTCTCTCTGAAAGTAAAATCTTACGGTACACCACTTTTCATCACTTTCTCCATTTTTACGATTTGTCGTCATCCTTCATCTTCTTTTTCTTCTTTTCTAGAATTGATTTCGGGCAAATACTAATCAAGTATACAGTTGGTTTACGACATTTGTCATAAAAGGAGCTATCCATCCGCTTGATTGGAGTTGCCTCACATTTCTGACGTACCTTTCTCTTCAACAATCATAAAACACTTTGTACATGCATAGGTAACAAACTTTTCCTTTTCCTTCCTTCATTTTTTTCCGCTTAGAACTAGAACTAGCCAACCCTTTTTTTGCTTCCCCATTTTTATTTCCAAGTCTATTCTGAATAGGTAAAAATGGAAGAGAGCACGGAAGTCCTGGACTGCCACCCAAGTGATTTCTCTAAATATCTAGTGTAAGGCCGAGAGGGCGTTTTTACCTCTCCACCTTATTTTTTGCGGTCTCCCGCCTCTTTGCATCATCATCAAAATGAAATGCAAATTTGTCTCGAGACTGCTGTTTGAGGTGAGTATTTTGTGGCGGTCCGACCTTCAAAACTATTTGTTGGGGCTACTCACTGCGGGGTGGCGTTTATAACTTATTCCATTTTGTTGTCTGTTGGAAATGTTATTTTCACCTGTTATCTATTCCAATATCAATTTTCGATTATCTTGATTTCCAGTTTTTTTCAGTTTTGTGATTCACACACCCACTGGTGTGGATAAAATTATCACAAAAAAAAAAGACAGAATATCAAAATTGTTGTTTAAGACTCCAAAATGTTTTTTTGAGATTGGATGCTTGACTGAATTTGAACATCAGGTGCATTTTTTAGGTGAAGATTTCATCACGTGGTATGTCATTCTCTGAAACTGAATAAAGCTCATTTTTAGCTTCGTAAAAATTGAGTTACTTCTAGTGGTTTTAGTTTTTTCATTTGAATCAGTAAAATGATTTTTTTTTACAATTTTTGGGAAATATTGGTAATTAGACAGTAATTTACAAAATTGTGTTTATCTATTCAAGAAATTGATTGAATGGATTTACTTTGCCGTTTACTGTAAATGAACTATCTAGAAATTCAAAACATCTTTTCTGGTTCTGTTCTATGGTTGTACACCACCACCCGTATTTTGAACTCCTGCTTCCTCTTTCCCAACACGAAACATTCAGTTTCTTGCACTTTCTTGTGTAAATTAAATTGTGCTTTTTTCTTAACAATTTTAGCAATGGGTCGCAACAAAGTTTGATGATCGCAACACAAAAAACCACGAAAAAAGACAAAGAAGAGAGTGTCAGAAACACGCGTGCTGCTCTGTCCACCGAAAAAAAAACGACGAGGAGGTCTATCTAACTGACACTGACTGAGTTTGTTTGGTTTACTCTGATTTGTTGCACACCGAGTATCCCCTTCTTTAGTGACCAACACCCTGACCGCATCGGGCGGTGTTGGAAAAGAAAAAAGAAGTGAAAGATTGAATGAAATAGGGTAGGCGAAAAAAGAAAAGGGGAATAGAAAGAACGAGAGTTGCGAATTGAAGCGAAGAGCGGTGTCAGAAAAAAGTAAAAATAAATGCTCAGAACTCACATTTTCCTTTTTTTTCTGCTCCTTCAAAAGGTTTAGGTCACTCTTTCATTCATAAATACTTGAAGCTGTTAGAGTTTTTTTGCTGCTCAAGTGAGTTTTTTCCGTCCCTCCCCCCAAAAAAAACTAGGGAAGAGAGATATAGTTGGTATTTTTAGAGATGCTTGTCATTTCTTCATTTTTGCCTATGGATCCTTTCATTTTTCCCGTGGGATCAATGTGTTGCCGGTCCTGCTGTTGGACGTCTTTTCACACTTTTTTGTTTTCTTCATCTCATCCCACCCCGTTTTGTCTATGACTTTAGAACTTTCGAGACAGACGATGCTTTTCCATTTTCACATATTTCCCATATTTTCAACTCAACCATCCCATGACAAAAAGAAACCCGAGTTTTGATAGTGGGATTAGTTGAGAGTCGTGTCCCAAAGGCAAGTGTCGTCACCCATCTCTTCCTTGTTTTTATTGTTTTTTTCAAACTTTTCATCCGCTTCGCCGTCCTCTTCCATCAAATCTACAGTAACTGCCAAGAAAATTCTCAATTTATCTTGTAAGCTTAGTGTAACCTAATCACATTAACTATGGATATTAAACGGTGGGGACAGCGGAAAAAGTCATAAACAATAATCCAATTACCTTGATCAAATTGAAACGCATTCCCTTTCTCTCCTCTACCAATTCCCTTCTCCGTTCACCTGTCGACACGGCACACCCCTTCAAACCCTTCAACAGCCTTCAGAGTCATCATACTTGATCTGAAATCTGAAATGGCAGTTTTGATTTCTTTTTAGTTCCTGAAAGACACCAAGTTCTCAATAGGAACCAACATTTCAAGCCCAATTTGATCCGACATCTTGTGCCAGGAGTTTGCGTCAACAATGATTTTCTGCGCCCGTAAATTGGAGCGTTTAGTTTTAGCTCCGGGTTTTTCTCTTGTCGGAAAATAGGGAAACGTGTCATTTTCCCTCAATTTTACACCACTTTGTTGTTCTCTTTTCTGCTTAAATGGTGCTCTCAATTTCGCTCGTCAAAAGTTT
Source organism: Caenorhabditis brenneri (assembly GCA_000143925.2). NCBI lineage: Eukaryota > Metazoa > Nematoda > Chromadorea > Rhabditida > Rhabditidae > Caenorhabditis > Caenorhabditis brenneri. The sequence continues at coordinate 1,234,275 of GL379794.1, forward strand.
AGGACTACTGTGGACAAACTCATTTCCTGCAACGTTCTTAATGAAGTTCCTCATTTCAACTAGAATTTTACTCCAAACAGTTCATTTCCTTCAGTATTTTTTGGAAGATACATTCTGTACAGCTTTTCTTAATTAAATTTTTTGACAGCTTTGATTCCAATTTCCGGTTTTCTGAAGAAATTGAAATTTTTTGTCTCCCAAAATCCAATCTTTGAAGTTCCGAGCGCAAAATATGGAATTATTCGAGACACTCAATATTAAATTGAAAATTGCGTTGATTTTATCGAGAAAGCAGGCTTTTGGTAAATGAAATACAACGTAGAACCCAGACACTTCAGTCAATAACACTTGAATTTTTTTGTCGCAATCCATGTCTAGGTAATTGTTATGGTTATTGTAATTGTCCACTCGAGAAATGCAGTGGAAAAAAGTGTCAAGTGAAAAAAGCGATCCTCTGTCTTTCTCTGCATTTGGCGTGAAAGAGACTAATTGAATCTGAAACTTTGTTCGTCTCTTCATCCCTTTTTTCAATTCCTTGTTTTTTTTCACGTCATCTTAATGACGTGGATTCTGTTTCATCCTAAAATTTGAAATATAATAAATCTACATGATTCATTTTATTCCACGGTGACCGGTGTAAATCGAAAAAGAAAGAAAAAGACGATGTAAATCAGGTCGATAGAGATCTTTTTCGTGACAATGGCGCGCGATTTTTTGCGCGATTAAACTCTGAAAACCGGGATGTTGTGGTAGTTGAGACGATGAAAAAACATTGTGAGGGGGCAGTCGACTGGGTAAAAAGTGACCCTTCGCCCTTCCGTTGGTTCTCTCCAAAAGCAAAATATGAAACATAATTATGTTGGAAGAGAAGAAATTGTGTCCTCGGGGCGGCTATGCTTGCTTCGAAACTCTTTTTTTTTGTCAGTAGTGTAGTCTACCCGATCATCAATGATTTCTTCCAAGTCATTTTTCCCCCGTCTTTCATTTTGAATAGAAGGAACAAGTGTTTATTGTGTGTGTCCTCGCATGCCGAAATAAATCCCTAAATAGCTCTTTATTGTTTGCTGTAACCACCCCGCCATCGTCTCGGCGACCAAGCACTTTTCAAACGTACACGTCTCAGAAGTATAGGAGAACAATACAGGGAAAGCCGAAGCAATAAGTAAGGGGTTATGGCTTGCCAGAAGCTGGTTACGGTTGGAATTATGCGATGTATAGTATTTTTCTACGGACAATTTCGTTCACTTTTTTTCAGAAAAACACTGTAGTTGGAGTTTTTGTAAGAAAGTTTTAGAGTGTTAGCAGTATAAAGGCAGGTTGAGACTCTAGCATTTTGTGTTAGTTAGAACATCCAGAAAATATTTCTAGAAGTTCACAGAAATTAGCCACTCATAATTTTTTTCCTTCAAAGTTTTTGGGTAATGCTTCCCATTAGAAATAAAAAGCAGATTTTGCCATATTCTTCCCGATTCACACTTTTTCTTTGTTTGTTCTAGTGTGATTCATAGTTGCCAACTTGAATTCTCTGCTTCCAGACATGCTTTATTAAAAATTCATAAATACTTCCAAAAGTGAGTACGTAGATCTAAAACTAAACACACTATTAATAATTAATATAGCCACTTTTTTCTTCAAAACATGAGTGTTTGAACTAGAGTTCTCTGTACTCTTTTGGAAGAACAGTTCTTTCTAGTATTTTTGTGTTCGCTTTCTGAATAAGCCGCACCCATCCCCAGAATGGAATGGCATTTCAATTCGAATCAGTACAAACATTTGCCAAAAAAGTCTCGGAAACAGGGAGTGCATCATGAAACGCGTCACCCACAATCAGAAAGGGACAAGCAGGTTTCCGGTTTTTCGCCCCCGAAAATCAGGCTCTACTGAAAATTCTTGACTATAGTGGCCTTGGTTCAGATTCTTTATTTTTATCATTTGTACATGACGTTTTCTTTACTACGTCATGGAATCCTTCTTTACTTACTTAATTCTGAACGCTTGCATCAACAATTGATACTTGACAGAACGCAAAATGCAATTTTCCATTATCTATTCATTCTTGTTTATGCATAAATTAGTCCTCGTTTTGTTTTACCTAGAATTCTCTTTGTCGTTTTCTTCGTTTTTTTGAGATAGATTTATGTGTTTCCTGATACCGCTTCAAGTACATCTTCTGCCGTTTCTCTAAAACAAAAAGTTCTTTGTTTAAGACCATGTACATCACTCCCTAAGACATCAGAACCATCTGGTAAGGGTTGGGGGGATTAAAAATGTGCGCATCTGGAGAACTACCCAATTTTTGATGTGCCGCTTACCGCCCTCTTTGAGTGTTAGATTACCAAGCAATCTCCTAAATGGATTGGGGAATGACAACTTTCAAATTTCTCATTCACAAAATTTCTCCAAACATCATTGGTTCCATTTCAATGAACATTGCCAGAATATTTGCATTGAAAGTTTACCATGCTAGTACAATACACCTTATCAAATTCCGAAAAAGTACTGCTGTGTTGTCTGACCTTTTGCTGATCAATCTATCCCCAGAGGCAGTTCTATTAAGTTCTAACCACACCGAAATCCAAAAACGCTTTGTCTTTTCTTGCGAACAGAGAAGAGAGCCACACAGTTTTTATGAAGTTGTGTATGTTTCGCTTGTCAAAGTGAAGTTCAAACATTAAATTGTCAAATGGGAATTCGAACGTTTTTTTGAACAGGACGGTTCTAGGTTTCAGTTTACCAAAAAGTTAGTTCGCGTTGCTCTGTCTTTAGAATTGTCTTAGCCAGGCGCATAATGTTTTTTTTTTCAAGTTTATCAGTAATAACCTTGCTAGATTTCAAACTTAAACAGTTAAGCCTATAAAGAATCGTTTTTTTTTGCCAAAATATATGAACCTTTTTGATCTTGGAAAGATGCTTCCATCAAGTTTAGGCTATATCAAATACCTTTGTTGCTTTTTAGGTACTTCTCACTGAATTATCCTTATCTCCGGTTGAATCCATGTTTGGAACTACCCGTGACGTTCATGCACCGGAGCCAGTCACGATTGTGTCCACTTTACATATATATCCAATTAACAGTGTCACTTTTCACATCTCTTCGTTCATCTCGCTTCTTCTTCCGTCACATTCCTCTAGGAAGTCACCCAAAAAAGAGGGCATTCTCTGTATACCTTAACTAGGCCGTAGTATCTCTCATTTTCTTTTCATTCCGTTGATTAAAAGTTTCTTGTCTCTTGTTATCAAATCTCAATCACTGAACTTTTGTGAATCCCAAATTTTTAGAGTGAATATGTCGTCTGGTAATCGTCAAGCACCAATGCCTCCGCCGAAACCTCGAAATTTGGGACGTGGACAATTTTATCACCAAGGAGGTACGTCACTCTTTTTTTTTCTATTAATTTCTTGCGTTCAGATATTCATTATATGTCTTGCATTTCCTTTCATGACTATATATATCATAAATTATTTTAGAGGAAAATGAAGGAAAGAGACATATAATGAGAAATTTATAAATGCCTCAGTTTTTCTTCCGAGTTTTTTTTTCACTTCATGGGAATCTTCCATTTATCGAATGAGTTTCTTCATTTGGTAGAGTGGGTTTAGGGGGTACATAGAAAATCAAATTTGACTGGTCGATTCTGAAAGTGCTTTTGTTTTTTTTTTGCTTCGAGACATGTCAGCCTTTCTCTCACTTTCAGTGTGAAGGGACACACCAAAACGACAACTTTTCAAGAAAAGAAAAGACCAAGAGTAGGGGCGTCGCGGTCCTCAGTTTTTTTTGTAACCCATCTCAAATGCTTACTCTGTTCGCCAAAAAAGGGCGGACCTTTTCAAGCGAGACCGAAACTGCCATTCCATTTCTGCTCCCGGGCCTTCAGTACTACATTCAGAAGTTTTTTGCTGGTGTGGCTGGTCTTGGTCATAGCCCTCATCCCAACAAAAGTGCGTTTTGCGTTTTAGTGTCCCGTCCAACGGACTGCCAACCCATTCCTGCTTATTGCATTTTGAGAAAGAGCATCTAGGCTGACGATGCTGAATATTTTTTGGTTATGTGCAAAGACCACATAAAGCACGTGTGTTTTTGAAATGTTTGTGAATATCTTAGAACTTTGAAATTAATGTAGGAGATTTCTGTACAGTATTTCTTTGAATGTAATTCGTCTAGAAAATTTTCATTAGTTGGTATTACTTTGGAACAACTCCTCAGTCGGAACTTCCTAGAATTGCTGATTTCCAACTGGATACTTCACAGAACTTCCAAAAGAAGTAAAGAAGTTTTTCAATTGTCTGAATACAACACAACAATGTTCACTTATTATATTCAAGACGAGTTGATCAATTTTGGATGTATTAAAAGATATTATGAAGTGCTCCTTACTAGACCAAGAGACATTTCAATTTGATTTGGTTAGAAACAATTTTTCAAATGATTTTCATTTCTGACATACGTCTAACATTGTCTAACAAGAATTGAAAATGTTTTAAGGTATTTTACTATGATGAATGCTGATTTAGGGTTTTACAGATAATTGTGGTGCGAAAAGTTCACAAACTGATATCATACTTTTGATATAAGTTTGAAAAACACGGGTTAACATATTTCTCCTCAAACTTTTAATTTTGTTTTTCACGACGCATTTTGTGCATTTTCGAGATCTTTTCTTGATTTTCAGCTTTTTTAAAAACCAGCAGTTCATTTGTATCTATAACTCGTAGCTACTCTTGCACTCATTTGAATTTCGGTTCGCAGCCCTAATTTCTGCAACAGGCAACGCCAAAATGACAAACTTTTCTTAAGGGAAGTGAGCAGCACTCATGTCATTTTTATGATGAGAAGTCGTAAACTCGATTACGGTAGGCACATATCATCTGCATGGATGACGTGAAGGAGGTAGAAGTTCACTCGATCAGACTTCCAAGAAAGAGAGAATATATTCGCTTTTTCTGTTCAAGTGACTTCTGATATGCTCTCGCCCTGAGTGCCTGTTAAAATGAACTACTTCACCCTCCGGCACAGAAAAAACAACACAAAAAGAAATGTGCCAAAACTTTTTTTTTTGAGAAGAGGGGTGTTGCACTCTCCTTTCTCCTTCTTCCTCTTTCCACTCTGCTTTCTCCTCTTCGGTAGATGTCATCAATAATTCTGTCCAAACATGCTTTAAACTCATTGTTCTTCTTCTCCTTATCCCCTTGTCGCTGCCGCCACAAAAAACGTCACGTTCCACTTTTTCTGCTCCTTTAGTTTCTGCCATACATTTTATTTTTTGGCGCCGACTCCCTCCAACCGAAAAAGCAGGACTACGTTGGACGGAGACGGCGGCTCCTGCAATTTTCATTTCCATTTCATTTTATTTCATTTATAATGCGTACATATTGCGTTTCTTGCCTAACCGGCGCTTCTCATTGGGCGAGGGAAAACATGCCATCAGGGGTTGCTGCACTATTCATCCGAATCGCTGTTACAGGGTACTTGACTCCACAGGACAGCGACACGGACAGTGGAATAAGTGCTGATTGTGATCAGGGATCACCAAGAGCTGCAGTTTTTGGTGCACCAATCAACGGAACAGCAAACGTTCAACAAGGAAACACACCAAGAAGGATACCAGGTTAGTGATGAAAAACGAGCCTTAGAGGTACCGATATGGAGAGGAGTTGTAGTCATGTGAAAAGTTTCTCCAAAAAGGTGTGAAACACAAAATATTGCAAAGTAGATTACGAACATTTTTTTGAAAACTATCGATTTTTACACCTAGAACCCTAGAATTCCAGATCTCCCACAGCAGCCGTACCAAAACTTCCGAAGCCAATCATCAGCCGATTATTTGACTCCAAATTCTGCACGCAAAATTGCCAGCTACAGTACGACGCCTCGTCGCCTTCCACTGCAACCACAACAACAAACGGCCCCACCGGTGACAAAAGCAAAGTACCGTGTCCGATTTGCTGATGAAGTCGACAGCGGTGCATCGACGTCAAGCGGAACCTCCTCCGCTCACATCTCACCAAGGAATGACCCTCAGGAAATGTTGATGAACTCCGGTACGTTCAAAAGGGTGGTGATAGGTTTTCGCTAATTTTGGAATAAAGAACTACCGGAAATTGTTATTGTTAGCAATAAAAACATGAAAACGTGGTGACACAATTGGAAAATGAATATATTATGACAAAGACTGAAAACCTCTCATGTTCATATTGGAGGGTAAAAAACGTTTTCAGAACTAGAAGTCTTAGACGTGTCAGTGTACATTCTCTTCAAAAATTAACCTAGTTTCTCGATTCTCGAGAGAACTACTACGCTTCTCTTTCCGTCGACCCCTCACACAATACAAGATTTTTTCTCATTTCATAACTCTGTCAGACGTCTCAAAGGAAATAACAACTTTATCCCTTTTCAGCTGTTGGAGTTCCACAAATCACCACAACATTTCAACAGCCAACGGGTCACATTCAAAATTTGTCTGATACGCAGTCCAAAGTGAACAAGAACGACTTTTCTCAAGTGAACAGATCTTCGCCGTCTCTAGGCTCGAGGACAGGCACTCTGCGTGAGTTCATTTTCACTTTCAAAACGTTTTCAAATGTAGTATCATTAAAAAAAACTAGCATCCCTTCTCATTTTCTGTGATGATAATGTATTTCAAAAAAAGAGCCTCGAGACTTTTTTGTTTTGCATTGCTAAAAAAAACAAGAAAGAACTAGTAAACCGGAGAAGCGAACCGCAAATATGAGATACTTTTATAAGAGATGACACGCGTTCTGATGACTGAATTAGCATGTTTTTCTGACTAGAATAAATTTTCAGCTGTCTCGTGTTGACTTTTTCAGATAGAAGAGACAAAAGCTTCAGAATTTTTTTTCCAATAGAAAGCTTACTATTTTTCAATTTTTATGTTCAGAGCGAACTCCAAACCGACGCCTTCCAATTAGCTCAACGCCACAACCTCAACCAACGTACGTTGATCAAATGCAGAGCTTGCCAGAACCACCGCCATACACTATTGCAATGCAACGATTGAGAAATGTTAACCCACAACCTCAGGAATCATTCCGCGATGCATTTATCCGGAAGAGTGTTAATGACACTCTTCAACGTCGTTATCGTCAAAGAAGTTCTTCTCTACCACGTGGTAACAAGTCGTATTATGAGGGAATTGATTATTATGATATGCAACCACCGGCACGCCCGCCAACTCATCAATCTCCATTGATGAATTCAATTAATCAACTCCCAGGAAGTTTGGACAATCTTCATATTACGGTATTTATAGTGATATTTGAACAAAATTTATTCCATTTTTTTTAGAATCATAACACAGGTATGAGAAGACGAAAACTGCCGACAGCTCCATTGATGGGATCTTCTTGCCAATTAAAATTGGACCATTCAGATGAACTAACCGCTTATAGAGCTCTCCAGTTTCAGATGATGCAAGATGAGTTGCAACGGTTAGTGAAACTAGACAAAAAGAAGAGTAGAATTTCGTAATCCGCAAAAAATAACGGATATTCTTCTAATGGGACCTTTTCTTTTCAGACAACCCCCTCCTCCACAATCTTTCGAAAGACAGCCAACACTCTTGCGTCGAACAAACTTGCCTCAACAACAGAATTTCAACATTCCACATATCACTACAACCGCACCACCACCAATGGGTCTCCCACTTCCAGTTCAATATGATCAAGGGGAATATGGGTGAGTTTAATTAGTTTCAAAGAGGGTTTTATTGAATTTTCGATTTTGTAGGACACAAAGCGTCAGAGCTCAATTGGTTGCTCTTGATCAAAGGGGCTTCAGAAGAGTGTTAGTTGAGAAGATGATGCCGGGACCATTCGGATTTTACATTGCAACTGGTGTTGTTGCAGGTCAAAGAGGTTGGTGAGATGATTCACAAACAGATTGCTTTGAATAAGTTCTCCTTTTTTGTTGAAGTCTCAAAATTTCTAGTTACAATTTTATATTGTTTAACTCCCCAATCCCCATAAAGAATGCAATCTTCCAGCAGGAATCTTCATTTCACGAGTCTCCCTTCCATCCTTATCACCTATGCTTACTGTTGGAGACGAAATCATTTATGTCGATGAAGAATATGTAAAAGGCCGATGCCTTGAATACGTGCAATCTGTGATTGCTGGAAAAACCAGTGTCACAATCACCCTCCTTCCTGCTGTTGGGCAACCCGCAATTTGTTAATTTATCAGACACCCTTTTCCTCCCAAAGTTTAAAATCAGTTTTGAGTTGAGAGTAAATGATAGTAGAATTTTCTTGTAAATCAATTAGAACTTGTCTTAAGTTTATTTTCGGAACTGACTTAATTGTGATAATTTGCTTTGATGAATGAAGAACATTGTCAAAAATCAGATCTGTGTTTTGTGAAGGAAAATATCAAAAAAAAACTGCTGAGGTTTTCGAGAAGGTTTGGTTTCTAATGAGCGTAAATAATCAAGTTGTTGCTCACATTGCATGCCCCATGTGATTCAACAAGTAACAGAAACGATTTTTTTTTTTCATTTCAGCTGTTGAGATTACTCATATAGAATATTTATTCTTAAAACTTATAAATCGTCAAACCAAAATCCAATCATTACAAAAAAGTTAGCTGTTGTCAGCAGTTCAAGTATAATTGCGCAGGTGTATTCCATTGGAGCACCCAAGAATGTTTCCAATTTCCTACTGAAAACAAATTTCTGTTTGATTATATATAATAATACAATTGTACCTGAAAGATCCTTTCTTTGGTTTGAGACATGGGAGTGCCCATTGTCGTAACTCTGTAATCATTGTGACAACTGCAATTGCCAGAATCATAATGACAAGATTCACAATGATATAGATCCCAAGCAAGGGAATATTGCCGGTTCTTGGGATTTTGTCTGCCATAACTCCCAAAATAAAAGTCATCGTCATGATATTAGTTAGTCCAACATTTAACTAAAGTAGTTGGAAATTAGTTGAAAACTTCGTCCAATTTTAATACCTTTGACATTTTATCTGCATTTTTCAGAAAGACGCCGAGGATAGAAATCACATTGATAATGAATGAAGGGAACACAATCATGTAAATATAATACAGGGGATTTCTCCGGAGTGTTATTTCAAAGACAGCCTGATAATACCATACGTAAAAAAAATATTTCAAAATCTTCACTTACCAATTCCATGCTTCCAAAATTATCATTGTATTTTGCCAACTCAACACGATTTGTTAAATTAACAAGTTTCCATTCAGAGTTTCCCTGAAAATCAAATTCCTTTCAATCAAAGCTTGATTGCCAATATTACCATGTGCTTGACAATTGACTCGTCTAAGATTTGATCATATATTTCATTGTAGACTTCTACTTGAACTCTGTTGAAGAGAGGTAAACAGAAGTAAATTTGGCATGTTTGGGTGTCAAAGGGAAAAATGGAGACATCCATTCGACAGTTCGCAGAGACTCGCACGGAGAGATAATCGGAAACTTCACCATTATAACTAATGCTCACGAGACGAAAATCTGGATCACGAAAGTCGATTATCTCGTTTCTGAAACAAAATTGAAATTGGAAAGAATTAGATCAATGTCTTACACTCCGAAAGCCGACAGCGTTGGACTCCAAACTTTATCTTGCCGTGCGTAGATAGAAGTGATATTTCCATTTGCAGTGGCATTCCATTCAAGTCGAGGGTCGTACCAGGTCTGTTTGAATTATGGAAAATGAATGGCCCAGTTATTCTTACCAACCTCCATAAGTTCCAAAACCACTGATACTTTTTCTGCTGGCTCTAGGACTTCAACAAGTTTCAAGTAATACAGAAATACACTGTAATTCCATCGTTTCGGAGCTTCTGGATCATATCCTATTGGTCGGGTTCGATCAACTGAAAACTTTCCTAATCATTCATTGAACTTTGAAAGTGAAAACATACTTTTTGTGTATACTGGAGAAATTGTTGCGTCGTAATCAGCAAATAAATCGACTGTCAAATTACTTTGATGTTCCAAAAATTGCTTCCATTTTGGTACTGATACATTTCTTTTTCTTTCAAGCTCTAGAACTTTTTATCATTTGCTTACCATATTGTCCGGAGTTATAATTAGATGTATACGTGTATTGAAGAAAAAATGTCAGAAGAGCAGCCAACAAGAGCATAAAGGTGACCTAACTAAATCAAACAAAAAGAGTATGTAACACCCCGAAGTCAAAATGGCAGGTGAAACTCGAGACTAAACAAGAAATATATGTCTCTTTTTTGGTGAACTCAAATGTGTGAAGTGACTGCACCCGTGGAATGTGTTCTGCACTATGACATAGGATGTACATTCAATATTTTTGGAATAGAGTTGCCTTTTATGGAGATGATGAGATAGAAATTTGTGAAATTTACTGGAGTTTTGTACAAAAAAGAGAATTAGATCTGAAAATTATTTACAAGCTTTCAATCAGGAGTCATCTATCCAAAATGCAATCATTACAAGAAAATTCGCACATGTAGCCAGTTCCAGAAGAACAGCACAGGTATACTCCAACGGAGATCCAATAAAACTTTCTAGCCTACGGCTGAAAAGAATGAGGTTGAGATAAAAAATGAGACCTAAACTAACCTAAACGTCGATTTCCGTTTCTTTAACCGTGGATGCGCCCAATTACGAATTTCGTTTATTAGTGTCACAACGGCAATTGCTACAAGCATAATGAGCAAGTTGATGATAATATAAACCGCAAGCAATGGGATATTTCCCGTTCTTGGGATTTTATCAGACATAACACCAAGAATGAATGTCATTGTCATTATATTTGTCAAGCCGACGTTGAGCTGGAATATGAAGGTTAAAACTTTTTTTCGAGTTTTGCGATTCACCTTCGACATTTTATCTGCGCCTTTCAAAAATACTCCGACGATTGAAACAGAATTGATAACGAAAGATGGAAATACAATCATGTAGAAATAATACAAAGGATTTCTTGCTATTTTTATTTCAAAAACAGCCAATTCCAAATCAAATCTGTCTTGATACGAAAGAAAATCAACCCGGTTGGTGAGGTTGATAAGTTCCCACTCTGAGTTTCCCTGAATGTTTTTTATTTACGAGAGTTGAGAACAAAGCTCGAACCATAGCTTTGTATGATGATTCATTTTTGATGCCCTCATAAATATCATTGAACATTTGTACTTCTTTGTAACTGAATATCGGTAATGAAAACCTTATTTGGCACGTCTGAGCATCAAATGGAAAATTCGCAACATTCATTCGGCAATTGGCAGATACACGAACTGACAGATAATCATATATCTGACCGAGATTATCAATGCAAACAAGACGGAAGTCCTGGTCGCGGAAATCTATTAATTCGTTCCTAGAAATAAATTTTTTGGTGGTATCGATGTACCGTACTTACACTCCGAATGGTGTCAGTGTTGGGCTCCAAATTTTTTCCTGCCTTGTAAAAATCGCGGTTACATTTCTGTAATCGGAAGCGTTCCACGATAATCGAGGATCATACCAATACTGAAAAGTGGAAACAGACTGTAGTTGATTAAATTTTGAATGCTACCTCCATCAATTCCAACACAACTGAAACTTGCTCTTCCGGCTCATTCACCTCCACTAACTTCAGGTTGTACAGCAATAAAGTGTAATTCCAACGCTTTGGTGCTTCTTTGTCATAGCCAAGTGGTTTTGTAGTGTCAACTGAAGTTGTTTTTCTGTTTATCTCGTCTCTAGATTTTTACTTACACCATGCATAAACTGGTGAAACATCCTTCTCATAATTTTTGAATAGATCTCTAGTTAAGTTTCCTTGTGCTTCTAGGTAGTCTCGATACTTTGGTACTAAAAAAACATAAAACTAAAGTGTTCCTTATTTTCAATAGTACCGTATAATTGGGAATCATAGTAAAATCCGATAACTCTCTGCAGCAATGTAAATAAAACAAACACAGAAAACATCAAAATAATACGATGGAGTATCAAAGCGAGTAAAAAATGAATATAGATTGGACGCGTGGGCCTCTTGTGAGTTCAAATGGCAAGTGAAATTCAATACGAAAACTATAAATACGTAAAATTGAATTTCTGGTCCTTGAAACATAAGTAAAACAAGTCCACGGGGAACAAAACAGAAAAAGCTAAAGTCAATATACAAGGAAAGTTTGTTATGAAAAGATAGAAATGATTCATGGCATAAGGCACAAAATGGAAACTGTAATACATGTACAGTGTGAAGTGCTTTTCTGTTCTTCCCACTTTCTTGGCTATCTGCTATCGGATGGGTGTCACTTTTCATGAAAGTGTTAGATTCAACGACGACGATGATTATCAAGATCCTGTGACCTGGAATGACTTCAGTAAGTGAAAACTACCCTTAGTGCAAAAATTTTGAAAACAGATTTTCAGTAAGACAACTGAAGCAACAACGTCTGAAAGGACAAATTCCAGTGGTCACTCAACGCTATGCTATTTCGGTCACTGTGTTTTTTGCGCTATTGTTTTTAGGAATTTCACAACTTTTAGCAGCAGCGAATCAACAAGGTAACAATCCTAACCGTTGATTTGTATTTTATTGGTTTTATTGGTTTATTTTCATCACGTTCACTTATTCGGAACATCATATAGTTGAACTTTGAGAAGCATACGGTTTCTTGAAATTGTCGAAAATTGGCATGAAGTTCCTATAAATAGCACTTGTTACTCTATCATGCCCACTGCATTTCTTCTTGACAAAAATAATTATTAATAACCTCCAATCTTACTCATGACCAGACGATCAGCCCGTTTTTCAGTTATTCTAATAAGATTTCAATATGACAATATTACAAATGGATACATCGATATAAACATCACCAACTTTATTCCAGTAAGTCGATTTCTGAATTGTTCATTCTCCATATTTTTTGCTCAGGCTCCTGTTTATTTTTACTATGAATTACGGAACACTTTCCAAATGCATCGTTCCTTGAACCAAGCCTATTGTAAACGACAGCTAGTTTTTGGAGATTCCACTGGTTGCGATTCTTTCAAAAACAGTAAATATGCATGTGAAAACCCATCACCATCTTCAACATTTCTTGCTGGATTCTCAACTTTTTGCGCAAACGGTCAGAAGTTCTATGCGCCAGTCGGAGGAATTTCGTCTATAATGTTCAACGGTGATTCATTTTGTTTTCTTCAATTTTTTGTAACTTTCCAAGTTCAGATTACTTCAAATTAACACTCAACAACACCGAAATTTCTTGGACAGAAGAAGGCGTAATTGTTGATAAGCGACGAGAAACATTCTTCCAACCTGAAGATAGTGACAACCTATGTGACGCGAAAGAAGTGTGTTCAGAAATCACATGTGATCAAGAATATACTTTCATTTTTAGTTTCGAAACACAGTGAAACCGATTGGATGGAATCAACACATTTGTGAAATGGGCGGATACCGTAATATTTCTTTTATCAAATGGTTAGAACCATCGACAAACAAAAACTTCAAAAAGTTATATAGAATACTGGATAGTTCCAAACATGATGGTCTGAGAAGGGGAGTGTATAGACTTTATATAGACAATGTTTGTAAGTAGAGCAAAAAAGAAACAAATCTGTGTGCTAGAACCTTTCAGATAATCCTGGGGAGTTCAAATCGAAAGAATTCAAATTGGAAAAGTACTTCTGGATTTTACACCCTTCATGGTTTGGAACTGAGCAGAAATTTCTCGAAATAATGTATTTGATTGTTGGGGCGGGTTTACTCGCTTTTTCCTGTTTTTTGGTTGGATTCCAAATTTTTCTCATGGACCGAAGAAGAACCTACGACGAAGATAATGACTAATTCTACATAGGTGATCTTAATCAATTAATTTCAAAAAACAATTTATTTTGGGTCGCTTGAACTCAGAAATTCTATGGATTCACGTCACTTTCTCATTTTTTCATCTTCTCTCTGCGTCGCGAAAATTCTTCTATGTTTACACCCGCGGCCGTTTTTTCTCTTGCCTCTCCACTCTTCACAAAACTTCTCCACTTGTCTCTATATATTTTGTGTCTACCCCTATAGCTATTGCCGCCCGGTTAGCTCAGTCGGTAGAGCACCAGACTCTTAATCTGGTTGTCGCGGGTTCGAGCCCCGCATTGGGCTGATGTTTTTTGTTTTTTTTTGTTGATATTTGAGATGAAATAACATGAGTTGAGTTGGCAGTTCATTGGGATGTGATTGAAACACATTGAGAGAAAAAACATATAAAAAAGACTACATGAAAGTCGAATGGAGGAATTAATATCCTGGGGCGGTTCTTGGTGGTGGGCAGTGATCGCATCCTCCGCGGGATCCTTCCTTTCCTGGGGCTCCTGGTTGTCCGTCGGATCCTGGTTTTCCTGGGGCTCCATCTGGACCATTCTCTCCTTGCTCTCCTGGGGCTCCTGGTTGTCCATCGCGTCCTGGACGTCCAGCTGCTCCTGGTGGTCCTTGTGGTCCTGGGGCTCCTGGTGATCCTGGCTCTCCAGCTGGAGATGGAACGACATTGGATCCTCCTTGTGGTCCGATTGGTCCAGCTGGTCCGTCGGCTCCTGGGTTTCCGGCTGGTCCACGTGGTCCTGGTCCTCCGCGGGCTCCTGGGCGTCCAGCAAGTCCGTCACGTCCTGGTTCTCCGGCGCTTCCGTTATCTCCGTCTGGTCCTGGACGTCCTGGTGGTCCGGCTGGAGCCTCTGGGCAGTCGAAGCAGAATTGGCTGGCATCTGGCTTGTAGTCCTCTCCATCAGCATCCTCTCCTGGGTTTCCTGGGCGTCCATTGGATCCGTCCTTTCCTGGGGTTCCGTCAAATCCTGGTGGTCCTGGTGGTCCAGCTTGTCCGACTCCGCAAGAGCAGCAGGTTCCCTCGGCGGAACGGGCCTTTCTTGGGGCACGAGTCAAACTGAGCTTTGAAAGCTCTCCCTCAAGGGATGTAGCACGAACACGGCAGAAGTTGACCTCATCTTGAAGAGAAGATGACACAGATTGAAGGTAGAGGCAGAGCATTGGAACAGCAACAATAGCGGTGAGAGTGGATACGGTGGATACAGCGATTCCGAAGAAAGCGAATCTCTTCACCTTCTCGGTTTCGAATTTCTTATCCATCGTCATCTGTAAGAAAAAAAAGTTGATTGATCGAAAAATGATGGTTGATTGGAAAGAGAGAGTTAATTACCTTTGAGAACACCAGAAAAGATGGAACTGATACATTGGATGAAACCGCTCTCTCTTTTATACACAACCATTCTGTGGGTAGCTGTTGATAGTTACCGAAACGTTACACAAAAAAGGTTTTGTGGATAGGCATTCTGCGTCTCTTCACTATCTCTTCATACCCGCGCACTTTTTTTTCAGATTGATACGTCCTGGCAACGTTATCACATGAGTTAGAGAAACAAAGCGCGGCTTGAAGAAATGTTGAAAAGAGAGTGAGAGAAATATAATGACTGTGTGATACGCGGATGGTGCCCAACGCCTGATTTGTGGCCGTTTCTGTTCTTCCTCTCTTGCTTTTTTTTTGGTTGGTAAGGAACAAGAGAAATGGTAGAGAGTGCAGTGACAACAGTGAAGTTCCTGAAACGACTTTGGCAATAATTGTGTTTGTCAGTTTTACCATTTCGAGATAGACGGCGTTATCAAAAGATTGTTCGATTTTGATAGCCAAAAAGGGGAGAGGAAATCAAGACATGGACCTGATCTCTAAAACAAAGCTCAGGCTTCTATCATGTGATCAACGATACATTACCTGTACTACTAAAACAATAAAACAAAAAAGCATTTAGCTGAATCAATTTTTTTCATTGCTAACTATGTTTCGTTTTTTACTAAGGGTAGTGACAATTGTACACACATTGAGATGCAGCAAAAAAAAAGAAGTGTGATCTATCGGCCTCATTGCTTTCGTTCCAGTGGTCATAAAACTTGAAAATGCGAGCTACGAACAATTCGATTTGAATCATTTTGTCAGTCGTACTTTTTCAAAATGGTGCTCCGAGTTGTCAGATTATGATTTCAATAGTCTTCACATTCAATTCTCAAACACATATTTCCAGCAGAAATTCTAAGAATTCAGACGAGATTGCGATTGTGATGTTCAATTTTCCAATATTGCTCTTATCCTGGTATAAAAATGGAACCTATTCATGTGTTTTTTTCCAGATAATCATATTTTTTGAAAAGAACATTTTCAAGAATAGGAATTTCTAAAACTTTGGTTCCTCTTGCTTTCCAACGTGATTCCATCCATCTTCCAATGTTGATATCTGTCCCCCGATCTCTTCAACTCTTTTACACTAATTGTGGCTCAACAAAAGTTCTGTGTGTGTGTTATAAACAACATTCGACTCTAGCTTTGACTCCAGATGCTCTAGAGTTTATTACTGCATCATTAGTTTCAACCGTGATGTTCCTCCTCTTCCTTCTCTTTTTACCTCTCGTAAACGCCAAGTATACTGTAAGTTGTAATTTATGACTAATCACATCTGGGTTTTTTTTCTGTTCAGCCCGATTGGGATTCACTTGACAAACGGCCTCTGCCTTCTTGGTATGATGACTCAAAGTTCGGAATCTTCTGTCATTGGGGGCTATACTCGGTACCTGCATACAGGTACTTTCAATTTTTGATTTGACAAGATCAACAGAGATGGAATGTTGTTGATTGATAACAAAAGTACTGGTTTGCAAACAAGGAACTAACTTTACTTGCCCTTATCAAATGGCGATCAGAACACTGTTTTCAATTTTTTCATCACTTTCAATTCGAGATTTTTATTTCTGTCCTCGTCCCCGACAGTTAATCACTTCGCTGAAAAGTGAAAACGTCTTTCTCTCTGATTCTCTCAGAAGTTTTTTTTTTGGTTTTGAAGTGATAAGGATTGCCCAATCATTGAGATAATACAGATCGGAATGGATGTGGTGGTATTGGAAAGGAACACAACCAGATGCGAACGTTGTAAACTTTGTGGAGAAAAATTACAAACCCGGAACAACCTACGCGGATTTTGCCAAAGATGTTAGTGTATAGCAAAAAATTAATTGATCTTTTGAAATTGTATAAACAAACAAACTAGATAAGGTCTCAAAATCCAATAAAACAAGTTTCAGTTCACAGCAGAATATTTTGATGCAAAGCAGTTCGCTGAAACTGTAAAATCTTCCGGAGCAAGGCAAGAAAAAAAATTTTATGGGAATAAAAATGAAAATTCAGATATTTTGTTTTCACAAGTAAGCACCATGAAGGGTTTACGATGTGGCCAAGCAGAACTTCCTGGAATTGGAATTCGATGGATATTGGACCCAAACGAGATATTGTTGGAGAACTCAAAAATGCATTCAAACAAACTGATATACATTTCGGACTCTATTTTTCTCAATTTGAATGGTTTCATCCATTATTTTTAGATGACGGAAAATATAACACCACTTTGTATCCAGAGGTAGGAAATTTGGGAAAGATACGAAATGTTTCAATCATTTCTGAATTTTTTTTTCAGCAAATTTCTTACCCACAAATGATTGAAATCGTCACGAAATATCGTCCCGAAGTTGTTTGGAGTGATGGAGAATGGGACAAGCCTGAGGAATACTGGAAAGCGAAGGAATTCCTCGCATGGCTTTATAATTCCAGGTCAGAAGTTTGAAAAAACTATCTTAAACAAGTTCTGCATTAATTATTTTTCAGTCCTGTCAAAGATCAAGTAGTGGTTAACGATCGTTGGGGTACTGGAACCATGGGAAAACACGGTGGATTTCTGACATATTCTGATCACTACGACCCAGGAACTCTTCTCGAGAGAAAGTGGGAGAACTGCATGACTCTTGATAAACACTCGTGGGGAAACAGAAGAGACATGAAGGCGTCAGAAGTTTACACCGCCTACGATATTATTGAACAACTCGCTCGCACTATTGCCTGTAACGGAAACCTTTTGCTGAATGTTGGACCTAATATGCACGGGCAGATCCCCGCTATTTTTGAAGACAGACTTGCTGAAATTGGAAAGTGAGTAGCTTCTACCATTCGAATGAAAAAAGGATTGAATTCCAGGTTTGTTAACATTGCTTCAGAAGCTGTCTATGGAACTAAACCGTGGATATATCAAAATGATACCAGTGCATCAAATGTTTGGTAAATCCTAATCAAAAAAGCGATAAATTCAAAATTTTGTCTCAGGTACACATCACGGTATCAATCCGGATTGAGCAACCATGTTAAACGAAACATTCAACATCCTGTCTTTAACATGCAATTGGAAAAATACACTATTGTCTATGCTTGGATCTTGGATACTGCTCATGACACTTTTGAACTGAAATCCGTTAAAACTACTGATCGAGTGAGTCGGCAGATTTTGGAAATTTTTAAATTCACCGTTTTCAATATACAAGGTGCCAAGCCAGTGAAACTCATCATTAAAATATATATCGGACTTTTGAAAAAAATGAAACTAATTTTGAAACTAGTTTCTCGCAAACATTACTGAATTCAGAAAACTGACGACGTGTAAAACATAACTTCCGGTTGAGATCATAGACTATTTCAGACGACCGTCACTATCCTCGGAACTGATGTCGTGCTAACTGGTTTTGGAACCGCTGAATCGTTGACAATTCCAAGTTCCAAAATTGACTGGAAAAAATTACCACGCAGAGATGTGATTGTCTTGAAGATTGAGAATGCCGGAAGTCGTAACGTAATACTTTGGTTACCTCGAACATTTCAAGACGGTTTTTTTTGCAGAGAAACCCGTTGAAATCCAGCAATTGACATCATAGAAGCGTGACCAATTTCATGAAGAACAATGAGAGATAACACATATATTACATGCATAATTCATGTCATTGTTGATGAACGAATACAATATTTCATTCTGGTCCCTCTTTTCCTCCAAATGCGGTGCTCATTGGTTTCGTGTCACTCACTAACTGACACATGAATGCATCAAAAACGCATAATATACTCATTATCCCCTTTTGTTTTCTTCTGGAGATCCCTCATTCCCAAATCTCAACCCCTTCCCAAAACATTTCCAACCCACAAATAATGTCTTCAGTTTTCAAAGTGACGGTGACTGAACCGTGGCCCGTTTTTCTTTTTGCATACCCATTAAAAGACACGAGGTGGTAACTGAGACGACTGAGGAACTAGGAAATCGGCGAATGAGGACAGGCCAACAGTAATTAAATATTTTGGATATCGGAACGACCTTTCGTGGTAAAGAGAAGGTTGGATGCGCCGGTTGAGAAATGTGAGGAAGAAAAAGAATAAAAAAAGAAAAATGATGGGACAAGTCAAATGAGGCACAGGCCACCTGGATAGAAAAAAGAAGAACCTTGAAAAGACCCCACTTGTTAGTCCATTTGAGGAGCTTGAATGGGGTTGTTTGATAAATTGCTTTTCATCGGGATGGATAGTTGTTACGAAATCTCCTTTTTCAATCAAGCAGAAGTAAGTGTTCGAAAAAACGTGTTAGTCTTTCGCAATTTGATTTCAAAGAGAATTGTTGTTTACCAGAGCTAGCATACTGTGGTGGAAGTTATGAAATATAACCTGGAAGCATGATGAAATTAGAAAATGAATTTTGTAAGAATTATACAGCAAATAAGACTGAAAATTCTTCTCCACAGAGCAATTGAAGTTTGTACGAAACCTTTTTCCAATTCTGCTCAAAGATTTCCCCTTTTCTTCTGCAAAGTATACCTGTCACATTCGACTTTCAATCCCTCATGACCTAAACTAATTTTTTTCTCAAAAGCTCATTTCATCTTTTGACATATGCAAACTGACACACATCAAAAACATTATGAGAAACTCCCTGTCGTCTTACGTGCCCGAAAGAATTTGAACACTCTAAAGTTTGGAGCACGTCCTTCTGTGTTGTTATGTCGTAACTCTCAACAAGAGAACTGCCGCCAAAGAATGGGCCCTTGTTAAGTAACATGCACCCTCCTTACTCGGGTTTTTTGTTGCATACATCCTCTCATCCTTTATTCCCAATTGTCTTTGTTTCCTCAATGTTTGATCAACCGACTTGTATCCACTCATCGTATATCTTTCCGCTCTGTATGTAGTCTTATACTGTTTTTGTATTCACACTATCCAACCGGAAGCGATTTTAAAATCCTTGAATGCCAAAAAACAAATTGCGTCGAATAGAAAGAAAGTTGATAGGAAACTAACCAAGCCAAATCAGAGCACTGCTTGATTTATTGTTATGGGAAGAAAAGGAGAAGCCGAAGGGAAATTGGATACTAATGAAATGTCGAGGAGGGCAGGAAATGAAGGAAAATAACTACATTAGTTAGAAAATGTCGACGATAAATCACATTTTACGAGGAAAATCGGGAAAAAAATTGTTTTCGGAATCAACCATCTATAAATCATAAATTTATATGCAATTCAGTTCCATAGTCCATTACCTTTTTGGAAGCAATCGTATTCTTTCAAATGAATTATCGATAATGGACTCAGAAAAGTCTGTATTCCAATTTCTAGGAACCTGGGTAGTGTGAAAATAACCTGAAAATCTTTGCATTGTTATAGAAAGTCCAGATTCAGTTTCTCAGAATATATCACCTCTCTGAACCCCTCATTTCCTTTTCTCTCAAAAACACCCAACACAGATACAAATCTGAATGTTCTCCTGTTCTTCTTCATTTCACACTCCCAATAATTTATCGCTCAACTTGACGATAAAATTGGTTTTTGTCGAAAGGATACGTGGCCTTCTGTCTGTCTACTGTCCCTCGACGTTCTGTAACCGCCAATTTGAAAACTAGGAATTGGCTTCTGGTTTTTCTTGTGTACCGTTTTATCCAACAGACACTATTTTGTTTTAATTGTTTCCCCACTTTTTTCTATCCGTTGGGGCTACGTGCTTTCTGTCTGTTGACTTCCTCTAACCAAATCCAGAGAAATTCGCAAACCGTGAAATAATAATTATCGCTTCCCTTTTTCTGTTGAATGCTACTATTGCAGCGCCAAAACACTTTCAATTCTCTTTATTCATATAGAGGTGAGATGAGGTATACACACTCTACCTGCACGCATAGTTAATTTCGGACCCATATAAAACTGGTTTCAAGTCGGAAAGAAGAAAAGACCAAAGGTATAACCAAAAATTCTTTTCTTTTCAGAAGAAGTTGACGGTAGTGGTTGTCATGGTTAAAAGTCCATTAGCTAAATGGGAAGTCCGAATAATTTATTTGGCGAAGATTACTTTCCAACCTCCACAAAGAAATCCGTTTCTGGTATCCACATCCCAATAAAACGAATTGAAATCAAGAAAATGGAAGAAAAGAACAAGGAAAAAAGAAGAAAAAGGAAAAAGTCCCTATTACCAAAAGTGGGTTGTAAAAGTCAAATCCTTCGTTTCGTCCTATATCCCTTCGTCGATCGGTGGTGATTATTTCTTACTTGAGAACAATGACGATTATCTTCCGGCGGCCCAGCCCAGAAGCTCATAAGACGTACTGGTGATGGTGGTAAACCAGTGAAAAAGACTCATAAACATACATACCCATTATGTCCTGTACTAGTACCGATTATGGGCCTTCGTTTCATGGTTTATGGACCCTAAAAATGACATTTTGAAAAGGCTGAGAATCGGAGAGTTGAAAGACAGATAAGTTACTATAATAGGTGTCCCATTTCCGGAAAACATTACATACCTCTCAAACAGACGGAGAAGAAGAACACGCACAATTTTGCATGGAATGAAGAACACGGACTCCGTCTTCACCTTCTTCTCCACATTTTATGACCCTTTTACACAACCAATCCCGATGGGTTTTGCAGCAAAAACACGGAACCTGTCTCAGGTTTGTGTGTGTGTGTGTGTGTTCCTCCTATGTTCTTTCTCCAGAATATAATTTCGCAATAATCTAAAAGTGTGTTCTATTTCCCCACTCCACTTAACTACCAGAGCCACAAAAAGAAGACAGAAAATATGATGAAATCCGTTGTCCATAGTTTCCCCGACGCACATTAGTCTTGAACTAAATTCCACTTTTGAAAAGAGAAGAACATTGAGCTCAAAAAACAAGGCTGATGGTTATGAAGATGACATGTCGACTCTGTTGACAGCTGGGGTCGGTGCCGTGCTAGTTGCACCCGGCTGTTGTCAGATACGGTAGCTGTAAAAACGGAAATTGGATGATGAAGAAGAAGAGCCGACATCTGTGTGCTACTGCTGAATCATACTCGTTCTTTCTGAATGTAATGTTGACTTTTGTGCGATTTCTTTAATGTGATGGGGCGTGATGAATTGAAAGAATCAGCAAAGAAAACGAGAAAGTTATGATGAAAAAACATAAAGTAACAAGCTGGAACGAGGAACACTAGGAATATGGGAATGATAGAACCTGACCTCCGAATGAGGCTTTAGAAGTTGGAGGAATAGCATGGAACTTAAAATAAAACGCACCATGAATCAACTCCCACGGATTTTGCAAAGTAAAGATCGAAAAATTATAATCAAAGTTAACCAACATTTCTCTAACATTTATATGATCAGCATCAGATTACGTCAATTGTTTTTTCATCAATTTTCTTCGAAATTCTTCCAAAATGACATATAGTAATTCATACTTATTATAGTCATGTACACGTTGATCACACTAATTTTGATATGCAAAAACAATGTTATTTTCAGGTATTTAGAAAGTTGTACTTGATGAGGAAGTAGAATACAATCATCATCAAGCTACATTTATTTCAGATAATACCTACAAAATATGAATATACAAATTTTTTTGGAATCATCAAGGAATAACAGATACAAGTTGAACAAAATAGAATCATATTACTGAAATGAACGATTTTCTTTGAACTGAGAGAACTACATCTCAAGAAGCAGGATCCATTGTTTCGAAAAACATGGAAGTGTTCTACAGGTTTTCTAACTTTAGCTCCTTTTGTTTTATGAATGTGACGATTCCACGATCAGGATGACCATTCATGTAAAGTTGTTGCATTCTCCATAAAAGGCATGTCCTATTTCTTCAAATGATCTTTTGGTTAATGATCAATTCCCACAACTGACAACCACTCTCTAATTTTCTTCAATAATTTCTTCCCACGACTTTAAAGTGCATGGGAATTCACAAAATGCACTTCTCTATATTCGTATAGTTCTCCAAAATTCGTATATTTTGACATTTTGCAGGACAGCTCAACTCAATTAGACATCAACTGCTAGTACCGCTCTGTTCCCTAGCACTGATACTTCTTTGTTATTCAACTTGTTATGTTTTCCAATTTTTTCACAGTATTTTTGATGAGAGAGTGTATGAAGATGAGAGATTCCAGACAGAACATTCTAGATTCAAAATGCTCCGCCTATCTACAATTGGTCTTACATGTAGATGTCGGCCGGTGCCCTTGGCTCCACCCCTCGCTCCCTCCTCCCCTCCTGCCCGCGCCGCCGTCGCCAGTCGACATTCGTGAGTTTGGTACCCCCATAACCACAACACTTCTCGTCAAGCTCACTTTCAATTTGATTGTCCTGCCCAGTGTATTTTGTCTACTCATCACTCCCCAGTCCATCAGTGCCACGACAGTGAGACCCAACAACATCGTGAGGATCAAGCTGTCGTCGTCATCCAACACCCTCGTTGTAACGCTTCTGCTGCTGTTCTTCTTGCGTGGTAAGCCAACATTTTGAGATTTGAGACTCTTCATTGCACTTGACACCATCCTCTTATCGTATCTTTAGACTTGAAAGGCAATGCGCGTGTTTCTAAAGTAGTGGCAGGTGTCGGGGGGAAGAGGTCAGTAACGGACATAGAAGCATGAAGGTGACAGGTGGTGTTCGAATAGGCGCCTAGGGGCCCACAGGTGTCATGCAGCCGGCGCCATGACCGTGTCATAAAAACCACTTGAAAAATAGTTGGGCTTGGAGTTTCAAGGCTCTTCCATCATGAACACCCCTTATTTCTCAGGGATTTACAAGACTCTTGTTGTGTTTTACGGATTTTGGTAGCAAGGAAATATTTTACATAGGGATCGAATAGAACGAATACATAATGAAAAGCTACAAAAATCTGGAAACTTTTCATAAAGCTTATGATAGGCACTTCTGTACTCTCGGTTTAAGTTAAATTTTCCAAAAACAGAAAAATAGTTAATTGAGAATTGAAGGTTGAAAAATCATTCCGGAGCATTTTCAAACTGAGAAAGTAAAGCTTCCAGGTTGAGTGGTCGAAGTTCCCAGGTTCTTTGATAATGTCACTGTCTGTAAATGTGATGATATGTAGTATATAATTAGAAACTCAAATGAGTAGTTTTTGTGCCTACAAATGTTTTGACGTCAATTATAAGAATCGATGGGGACTACATTTGTTTGATTCCTATGTGTTGTTGTTGTTGAAGATACACACAAAACCAAACTCCAAAAGCAAGGCGCTCCAAAACAAATGGGTGCCTACACGTAATGGACTGTTTTCGAAGATTGATGGCCCTTTGAAACGTTTGCTTCCAAAAGCCTAGGATGGAGAGGGTGGTGGATATGAAAAAAAAAAAAGAATGCTAATTCAGACTCATTCTGGCTGGTAAACAACCCCTTTTTACCCCTTATTTTCGACACATCTACCGTATACGTTCTGGCAAAACAGTGGTCATTTATTTTTCCGCGGGTCACTCGATCCGGTTGGATGCGCACAACAGATAGGAGCACACGTACAATAGACAAATTACCGAATCATACTGATTCAATGTACAGAACAATAAATTAGGTGGTCAATGTTGTGTCAGTCCATTGACCGGTGACCGACAGTCGGAATATGTCAGTTAGTCAGCCCATCTAGTTCAAACTGGTTATAATCGTTATGATGGAAAGAAGCGGATATTCTACCGTATTTTAAGTTATTAAAATTAGTCACATTATGAGCTTGGTTAAATTTGAAAAATTTGGAATCAGTAAAAAAAAATTCAGAGAGGATCCCAAATGTCAGTGTCATAAATTGGACGCGAGACAATTCTAAGAAATTCAATTTGGTCAAATGGATAAAGGGATCTTGTAAAACATGTCTTCTGCTCTTACTCTCTTATTCTCTGTTTTTTATTCTGTTTTTGCTTCTGTTCGTGCATAAGTCCGGCAAGCAGGCCTAACCCATCAAATATCTTCTTCTATTTCGAATGTTCAGACGAACAGAAGACAGTAGTGACAAAGACATAATGTGGGTTTGGGTTCGGGTTTCGAAGAGGAAAAGGGAGGGGACGGACATATGGATGCAATAATCTGTTGTCGTTGCCATCTCTCATCTTTTCTTGAAAAACGTCAGTTGCACAATTTAGATTGAATGTTAGGATTAGATGAAAAGGGGGGAGGGGTCCCCAAAAAGAGTCAAGAGGTTCATTTTCGATAAACCAGAGGAATATGGTGATAGTGAAGCTAAACAGTAAAACAACGTGGTATCACTCGTCTATGAAAAATTAGTAACTGAACTTTTCTAAATGAATAACCGGCCCAAGTTATTCTATACTTTTCAAACTTTCTAAGCGACTCCAAACTACCTTTCACGATGATCAGACTGGAATCTAACATCACTTACAAAAAAATTGTATTGCAAAAAGCACATCATCCTCTAGCAAACGAAGTTTCGAGTTTTCTTCAGAATCCCATTGCGGTGTCCATTAATTTTTGTTAAATTGGGCCAAGTGACGAACATTTGTCCGGGCGACCCGCAATTCCTGCTTTTCCAACGTCCAACAACTATCTCTTTTTTCTTAACTAACAGCCTCATTGGCGGGCTTTTTGAAGAATCCACTCAGAAAAGATGAATGTTTATGAGATTGGCGATGATGCTAATCAGTTTGATACCGGAATGATTTGTGTTTATGAGAAAGAATTCGGCAAGATATTGCAAACTGACTGCATTTCTCCAATCACGGATCAAAACTTTTCATTGAACATGAAAAAAAAAGATTTTATTGACTTTAAAGTCGAATCTAGTTTTCAAGTGGAAAGGTAGGATAATCTAGGCATATGGTAACCAGTCTTTGTTTTTATTTTACACTAATTCATGCAAAAAATCCTATTCGAAACATATTTCGAGCAGGAATTGGGAAGCTAAACAACTTTAAAGGAAGCAAAAAAGGAGGCGATGAAAATCGAGAACCCTTTTTTGTTTCCTTCATTTTTCTCTCGTTTTTTTTCCCTTCTTCATTCCTCGCGTTTCTTTGAAAACCCATAAAGCTTGGACGTTTTATCTCGATTCTTTCCAGACCAATAACTCTCTTTTCTCCTCGATTCCTCGTTTTGATGAGTCCCCGATTTTTGACCAGTGAAGCCTAAATTCGCACGTTCCTCTCCATTAAATACCGCCAAAGACGGAAATAGGCAAACCTAAATCAATCAATCGTGCGGTTATTTATATGAAAATAGAAATGAGAACTATTTAGTTTTCCCACCAATCTTCATTTTAGTCTCCGCTTCCTCATTTCCAATTCAAGCGGGAGAAAAAAGTGGATAGAAGGGGAGGAAGGAAATAAAAGTATAAAAGAAGGCCTTTCCAAGTGAGTCATTGCTTTTTCCGATGCCCCTAGTCCGTTTATAACCGTCGTTTTGCCTTTTATTTCATGCGCCTCGTCTGTTTCTCCCACTTATCACCTATTTCAGGCAAAATGATTCATTGAACAAGCGTTTCCTGTCTTCCTTCTATTGTTCCTATTCAAATTTTTAATATTCCCGTTCTATAGGTTCCGGTTTTGAAGGCTCATTAAAGAACAACTGTGTTGGAGAAATTAAGGGGATTTGGGAATGGATTATGGTTAAAAAGCACATAATTTGTAATTCTTGGTTCATTAAACAATCCTAATCCCTAGGTCTTAGGAATGACATTTTCTGAAAGAGACAATCTGATAATCTTTCGATCGGGTATGGTTGGTGTGACCTCAAAACAAATGTTTTCCGTGAGGGTGTGATTTGAGTTTACACCTCACTCGCCAATCCGTTTTCTGATTGCTTAACCTGTGCACATGTCTTTGTTCATCGTTGATCTATTAGGAATACCCTGAGGACTGTACAAATACTATTCGAATATTCATGTTGGGTCTTCTCTCGGAAGTTACGTATATATCCGGGTCCAGATGCGCATAACTAATTTCCTAGGCACAGTTTGTTATATCTGTCATCCTAAGAATTTGATACGAAGGTTTGGCCTTCATTAAGCGTCCTTTTTTTGCAGAGTATTAGAGAAAAAAGAAAACAGAAGAGGATGCTCTAGATATCCCTCTTGTCACTGAATCTTCAGCACATCTGCTACCACTCTGGTGTAGGTCGTTTCAACTGGACCGGTTGGCGGAAGGCAGGCAGACCGCTAAATTTTTATTAATGTATGTAAGGTCTGGCTGATGGTGGCGTAAGAGTTCAAACATCACAAATAATGAACTCATCTCCATTTCAATTTCAATTTTGAGAACATAGAGAAACAGAAAAGGACCCTTTTCGACTTCTTGTTTTGGCGTAGAAGTAGTAGTGGTCTTAAGCACCATTGTCCTCCCATTTATTCGTTTATGTTCCTTCCAAACATTTTGTGTAGCAAAAGATGATGCCTCTAGACTCCGGTAATCTATCCGTCTTGGGGGGTGTCTGACACTCGTCTTTTTCGCCATAATGCTCCGGGCGTCTGTTTGAGCAACTTTCAATATACGGGCTTATGTTCTGCGTCTTACCGGTTTAAAATGATCCTTCGTTGACCTTCGGAGCACAGAAAACCGAACGCGCATCCCTCAAAAGGTACAAGTACTCGTTGTTCTTCTTCACAGCTCTCGTGTCAATATACTGTATCCACAACAAACAGGCCGAGCCTCTCAATTCGCGCCCTGTGTGGGGGGTGTTTATGTGTTCCTATTTGTTCAATCGACTCTTCAGTCAACTGGCACTTTTTTTTATTTCTCAAACTTTTCGTCAGCAACAATATATGATTCAATGTTGAGTTAAAATCATCATTTATTGCAACATTGAACTTTCGATTCTAGTAGACAAAAATTGTTCAACTAAAAACTTTCTCAAAATATTCTTTTGACAAACCTATGCTCAATCGCTAATCATAATTCAAGAAATCTCATATCTGACATCATTATCTGTAGTTAGAACCACATTGTACAGTAGCTACATCTGCCTGCTGTAGAATGATCCCATACATAAGATGATGCAATGAATCTGAGATGTGCGGGACCACCTGCACTAGAATTAGCGCAAATTTGGAGAAATCTTGATGAGGTGAGAGTATTGCGCACGTGCCGTAATTGCTCTTGAGATAGTTCTAGGACTTTCCAAGAAATGTTTTTTTGATCTTGGGTTACGGTACATTTTTTTCTTCATCAAGCTAATGTAACAAACTGATGCATCTTGCACTTTACTGAAATTATCCAGCCACTTTCATCAAAAAAATGTACTTTTTTCCTCTCGTTAGTCATATATTTTCCTCTTTTCTAGTCCTTTCTTTAGTGAAAATTGAAGGATGTGGTTGGATAATGAACTAGTCACTTCTTCTCTTCTCTCACTAGAATTATCTCATCTCATCCTTAGACTTGTCACTTTTTATGTAAGTTTTCTCTTCTCAACGCTTTTAGGGCCCAAAGTTGACCGCGCATGCCCTAGCCTTCATCGGATTGAAGAACAAATGTATAATTACCAGAACGCAAATAGGGTAAGTACAGTAATCCGTGGCAATTGTTCCGAATCCTCCATCTCTGAAACGGCCTTCGATGGATAGGTGGCCTAGAACAGAGGAGAAAAAGAGAGAAGGCCTTCCACGATTTCATTGTTCTCCGCAATTTGGATATGGTGCGACTGACGGGACGGCGCCGCCTACCCAACTACCTAACTAACCCAAACATTATCGCCTAGGACGCGCAGATTGACATTCATCGTGCGCCGGTAACAGTCCTAAGGGGGCGGAGCCTGTAAATTGGCGATGGGCGGGCGACGGGTCACCTGGAAACACTACATTAGTCCCGTAGTCCTGTCGTGTGAGCGTGCGCCGCAATGGTTATTGTAAGGCAATGGATTAGTGGACGTCTCTTAAACGGCCAACAACAACAACAATGCTTCATGATCCTGTATATAATGTCGGTTTGTCCAAGTTTCGATTTCAATAATCTTTGAAGTTTTCAAATATAAGTATACCCTGCCAACTAGCAATTTCTAGAAGAATTCTATATGATTTTCTATTTTATCCGGAAGTATGTTTCTGATTTCTGGAACTTTGATGAATACCAGCCTGGTTCTTTGCCATAAGAAAGAAATTTCTACATTACAAATGCACTAATCAGGATGCGCATTCATCATGCAATCTCGTCTAGTTCACACAAATTTCGAGATCTTTTATACATAAATATTTACCCTCGATATACTTTGTATTCACCTAGTTCTCACAACATTCTCCTTTTCACTCATCGCTTCTCTCTCCCACGTATTTCGCATGCATAATCTTGCAAAAACCTGACATAGTTGACTTGCATCTCCTCCCTTATTTCTTTTCTTTCCAATTCTCTAATCTTTAGCCCATAACAGGTGGCTAATTCAAACATCCACTTCAGAACTTTTGCCGACATCTAGATAGTCTAATGGTCCCATTTTTGGAATCACCCGCTGTTTTCCTAGCCATTATCTTTTGGAAGACAGAATAACCGACAGATGTTAGGATGTCATAATACGCAATATTTTAGGAGGCATGTCTCATTCTCTCCCGTTAGTTTCCCAGGACCGTATGCCCTTTTGATCTATGGTTCTTTTGATGCTCATATATCGGGGAAAACGAAAACGAAACCAAAATGAAGCCGTGTGTATGCCTATGGCGTATCGCTTTTGTATGTTTTACAAGAACAGTATAAAAGATGAATGAGAGCGAGAATCGAGGAGAAAAACCTCGGAGGTCTGAGGATGAGACAAGGAGTGGGAGGAGGAAGAAGAGTAGAAAAAGCTTTTTGCCTGAACTAGTCTCGTTTCCATTCTATAAATGTTGGTTGGACGGGGTGTCAAGTTTCGCTTCTATTCTTTTCCTACCAATGTCGCTTTTAGTGAGAAGCATCACTTACCTGATGGTCATGCGTGCGCATTGTGAGAAACCAAAATATCAATTCAGAAGAGCGTCAGTTCTAGTCCTCCTACTTTTGCGCGCAAAAGTCGAGTGAGCCACTCCCTAACTACATATAAATGTAAACATTGTCGGGAAGGATCGTTTACATGCCTTCTAAGTCTTGGAGGGCCGCACCTAAAGATCTATTCCCTCCGTTTTCCCACTCGATTATGTTCACAAAACAATGTTTCAAAGCTCATCTTTCTCATTCTTAGTTTTTCGTTCAGAAGCTAATCAAGAAAAGTTGCAAAAGCTTCGGCAGCAAATACTAATCAAATTCTCGATGCGCTTCTTATTCAATCAGCATGACACACTAGGATTGCACTTTTCTAGTGTTCTTTTTTCCTTAGCTCTCAAGATCTACTGTAGTTCGAATTTCTGATGCAGTTGGCATCAATCAACGAGAAAAACACCCACCACTCAGCTATTTATTATTAAGCATAACAATTAAAAAATAAACGAGAACCCATAACTGTTATTTGAAGGATAGAGCGGTGGAAAGCCAAAGAAAGCAATTTACTTTTGCCTCTCAATGTCTTTCTTTTCCTTTCAATCCATTCAATCGCCTAATTATACGGAAGATTGGGACCGGTGTAGACTTGTGAGTGACAACAATTATAAATATTGTGAATAGTGGGAAAAAGGAAGCGAATAGCAATTGGGCCCCCCAAGTCCTCTTTTCTCTTCTTCTTCTTCATCTTTTCTCTCTAGGGCCCAATACTTACACTCAACAGCAGCAGCCCCATCATGATTGTATGCTCTTTATGGACAGGACAGGTGTCTACAAATGTTGAATGACTATATAAACAGGAGGTCGTCGGAGGATATCTATCATTATAGGATTGATCTTTGGTCTCGAGCCTTATCCAGATCATTTACAATTATTTTGCATAGCACCTAGACATGCCCGCTTCTATCGACTGAATTGCAAAACAGCAACTGACAACTAGGTTCTAGGAAGTCACTGAAACGAGCTCTAATGAAGTTGTCTTAAATATTTCATCCTCGCGCTCACCGCCTACTTATTTACAACGTCTCCGTTTGGCCACTGGCACCGGCCCTAGAACCGAGAGTCTTCAAGCCACACCCCCAAAACTTGATTTCCTCCTTTCTCGTCTTCTTGTCGTTTTTGCTCCTTCTATTCCTTCTTCTTCATCTCCTCCTTTGCATTTTTCCTCATTCGTCCCGCGGTAGCGTTTGGGTGGAAAATTTAATCAAGCGGCTCGGTTCCACACCCGTCTTTCTCACTCTCGGACTGCAAAATGGTTGCGGATGTGTGAGTAAAAGTGTTGCAAATTAATATGTAGGTGCTGGTGGTGAAGGTTTCTGGGAACTAGTGTCGAGGGGTGCATGCCGGATGAATTATACACATGGACGGAGCAGAAACGGGACAGATGTAAGGAGGAGAAGAGCGTGGTCATTTGACACTTTGTTCCAAAGAAGCAAACCTATCCAGTATCATTTGATCCTCCTTCATTAAAGCTTTTGACGTCATCAATTATTTTTCAGAATCTTTTGAAGGAAAACAAGTGGAGAAAGAAGTTGAGATATTTCGGTTCCTTCCAAGAATTAGTTTTCATTTCATTGCGTTCTGGGAAGCTCAATGAGTAATTTAAGCTGTTTCTCAGACGTGTCCAAATCCAATCCGTCTGTCCTATAATTAGGCATGACCTTTGTCACCTCTCCATGATTGAGAGGCAGCAGGTGGTACCATTGGGAACTTGACCCTCTTTCTCGGCCATCTTTCCTTTTCCTACAGATACCTCTTCCTCATTCCGTCCTCCTTCTTGTTTTCAACCATTTTGTGATTCATTTCATTTCACATCACGCATTTCATGCAATTTCCCCTCTGCAATTTCGAATCGGTTCTTCTTCATAACTAACTATCTCTCTACCTAACTACCACAACAACATTTACCTATTCAATTAATTTAATGATCCATATAATATAGTGAAGTGAGTCAAATGTTGTGGCGGAAATGGTAGAGGAATAACGATCTTCATGGCGGCGCCACTCAACATCTTATTCTTCTTCTTCCTTTCCGACGTCTTCTTCGCGCCCTACTCTTCGCTTTTCCATTATTTATTCAGTCACTTGTTTGTCGACCACGACAAAGTGTGAACAGAAAGAAGACTTTATAGGGCGTTAGGCCGGCCCAAATCACCTAGAGTGACAAATAAAATTCAAAACAAAGTCGAATTGTTTTTCTTATCTTGGAAAAAATGTAGGGTCTTACATTTGAATTCACAACTTTTTTCCCATCTTTTTTTTCTGCTTCACATCAGCATGATGGCATCTCAAAAGGATCGAAGCGCTTCTTCACTCTCTGGAGAATATCGCTCGTATCGCGCCTATCCTAAACATGTTTTGATTGGCCTGCCGACAAGAACCATGAAAAACGGCCGGCCACTTCTTGACACTAGTAGCTCTCTTGGGAATGTTCTAGGTAGTGATTGTTTACGTTTCCCATCCCTTCAGATGTTAGATTAGGATTACTCAACCACTAGTTGCCCAGGCAGAAAATTTGGTTATTCTGAATAGGTTTACTCTATTCTTCTCTGCTTACTCACACATTTGATGAGTGTGCCACAATAGAGTTGAGCCCAAAAACAGTAGCTTTTATACAAATAGCATTTTGAATAGAATTTTATGATTGTCCTACAGTATGACAAATCTATTGATACTTTATCATAAAAGTTATTGACACAAGACCTGCCTAAAATCATCCCTAGGGTCTCAACTTCAAAGAACAGAATCCAATAAAAATGTTTTTCTGAACAGTTCCCTCAATTGGTCTTCTGAAGAAACCACTTGAGAACAGTTCCGTTCTTTTTTATTTCGTACAGATTAATGAATTGAATGGGTGGTCGAGAAAAAGGAAAGATGAGGCCACTCACCTTGAATCTTCCTAATTTCTCTCACACCCTTCACTTTTTGCCAACCAGGCCAGCCTACCAGCCAATTCGGTTCAAAAAAGCGTCTCATTTGAAGTTCTTCTTACCGTCTCTTCTGATTTCTCTTGATATTTCTTTTTTCTTCTATCACAACAACAAGAAAAGAGTGAAATTCTACCAATTTCCTATTAAGCCTCTCCTTCCATTCTCCCAGCAGCGTGGAGGTCATGATAATGACGGGAAAGTGTTTCTCTCTCGTTTTTCTCTCTTAGCAATTCACTTTCTTCTCCAAAACTCCGCCTCTTTTCTTCGGGGTGCCCGCAATTCTAGAGTGTATTGGCGCACTCATTGTCAAGACAATTCAACAGCATAGTTAGCTGGCAAGCTTCTTTTTTTTCCCTTCAACTATTATTTTGGTAGGAAAGAAAAATTATAGAAACGCCTTCACACAAACATTTCCTCTTTTCTTGGCAATGTAAAATATGACTGCTGCCAATTCCGGTGTATCGAGCAGGAGGGGAAATAAAAGCAAGCAATTTTCCAAAGAGAGACAAAACACAGAATTTTCCTCCAGTCTTTCATCTTTTCTAGAGAATTATAATGGATTCAGACTACTATTCAGTTGGATATGGAAAAAGAAAGATGAATTCGCCCACGCCCTCATAATGATTCGACCTAGGGCCTTCTTGCGTGTTCCAAACCCACTTGGCCATAGAAAGAGGCGGCCTTTCTTTTTTGCCGCAGCCTTCCTCCACTCACATTTTCTTTTTTCTTCGCCCTCATCCACATCGTTTTTTCCTAACAAGTTTTCATTTATCTCCTTCATATTTCTTCAGATTATTTTTTCACAAAAACAAGTTGCCTTATTTTCAGAAACCGTCTACCTCAACTTGGTGAAACAATTTCATACGGGATTAAACACCATGCTTGACTACAAGGGAATTTTGTAAGTTGCGACAAAATATTTTTTTGGGTATATGACTCTAAAGAATGAAAAAGTCAGGGAAGAATCCATATGGCTCCAATTAGAAATGTAATCTCTCCTCGTAAAATTTAGTTCCTCATCTCATTTCGTTTCGTTTCACACACACTAACATTTCAAAGTGGCCCCAATGAATCCTGGAGGAAAGAAAAAGTGAGAGGAGAAGAGCAAGAAAGTGGTGTTTCAAATGTATTAAATTTGTATACTTTCTGCTGGAAGGGACAGAAATTGAGCACTCACTTGGCTCCGCATTTATTCAAGTAGAATAGAAAAAGAGGAAAAGCTCACTGACAAATAAATAGTTCTCAATTTCAATTTTCGAATAAACAAAATATTGAATTACTTTGTCCTCATTCTCAGAATACTTTTGAGCTAAACCTAATCCAAATGGATAGGTGAATACATTTTTCTTATTCGAAGGAAATTTCAGAACCAACATTACGGGTTTTGCAAAGTCGAACTTCCAAGGGGCGTTACGACGAGGACGTCGGAATTCAACCAACACTTCGGTCACTTCAACAGAAACCAATTCTTCCGCTTCAACATCCAAAAAAGAAGAGGGAGAACGACGTGGAAGAGATCGGGAAGCTGGTTGTAGTCATATCCGACTGTCTTCAGAGGAGGCTAGAACTACAACCATCATGGGTCACGAGGCTCGTGAAGACGGAATCTATACGGATGAGAACGATGCTGAATCTCCATTTGTGGTAGTGGCTCCAAGTCAAGGAAACAAGAATGCCAAGAAGAATGTTGAGGGTGCTCATAAAAAGAAGGAAGGAGATCAACAGAGAAAGAAGAAGAAGACCCGCCGTGCACTTAACATTCCACGACGCAACATGTTTGCTTCTGACTTCGTTATCCGACCGGATGGATATCACCAAGGATTTTCTTCAATTGACAGCGAGTATGACTCTGAGGAAGATTTCATCGATCCCCGAGAGCTCATGCACTGCACCTCTCCAGGATATCCACAGCCGTTGGGACCACCATTGATGGGAATGAATCCGGATATTCCAAACGAATACGATCCAGTAATTGGAATCATCTCAATTCAAGGTGTCAAAATTCCACGGAGCCAGCCGATTGATATTCTTCCACCACGCGAGCCATTGTTTCCTTTTTTCGGCGTCAATGGTGAACTTGAAATCATGTTGATATCAGAGCTGTGAGTTTATTTTTCATTTCTGGAAGCGAGCTTTATTTAAAACCTCTCACCACATATCTTGCCAAGGCGGCTGTTTCAGTTTCCCATGAGTATTGTGGTCTAGAAACGTAAACGGTTGGAGCAAGATCTATATTATTCAAAGCGTCTTTCTGTCTCGCCCATCCCGTTGTTCCAATATTCCAACAACAAGTGATTATTGAGCAATGCGCATGTGCGGGACAGACTGATGTCTGCTATTTGACCCGGGGGCAGAATTTTTATTTTCTTTTTATGATGTTGTTGTTTTCTTCCCCGACTTTCTTATGAGAGAAAATTGTGTTCCAGCATGTTCGACGTGTACAAAGAACGGATACGTGTGAAAGGAAAAGAACAAATGCTCAATATGATGGAGAACATGGCGATGAGTTTGACTTGTGGTCAAATGTGTGGGCGTCTTGTTCCAGTCGAGTTGATGGATGACACAGTTCTGTTCTACGACTACGAAACTGTCAGCTTCTTGACCAAAGATGAGCTCGTCAACTTGCTCCAGCTCTGTGAGCCAGATGATGTGGAAAACAGTGTTGTTGCTGAATCTTACCCATCTGTGTTCCATCGTGAAACTCCAGAGCAAATGTTGGAGCGCAACAAGTTCTACCAATTTCTGATGGAACGTCCACGTATCTATCTCCGTCGTAACTTCTTCGAGTTCAACGACTTTGCTACAAACGAGCAAACTGAACGCATGGTATTATTTCGACATTGATACTCAAAGTGCTAAACAAAAGTTTTTCAGATGCTCGATCGTCAACTAAAAGATCAGAAGTTGAACCCCGACGAACTCGCTGATCTTATCCGTACAATCAGCCAAGATCTTGAAGAAACCGAACGTCTCCAAGGCGTTGATTTTGTTCGTCGTTGCACATTGGCACTTTATGATGCTCGTGTTAAAATTCCCTCAGTCAAGAATTAACCACTTTCTTTTTTCATCGCTTTCACCAAGCTTCACCACTTCTTTTTTCTCAACTTCCTTCCTTCTTACCTCTGGCTTTTTAGCTTCTAGTTTGTGGTCGACGGTCACAAAACTTCATTTTCAGTCAGCGCATGCGCTTTTATCCTATCCTGTGCTTCCGTCCCCATGAAAATCAACTCTGGTAGTTTTCTTTCTTTTCTTTCCAAAAAACTCAAAAAGATATCCAAAAAATTGATTTTTTTTTCTGTTCCACCCTTTTTTATAAGTTGAGTAACCAGGTCATGAAAATGACATTTCTCCCAATCATACTAGTTCCGGCGGAGTTTCAAATGTCGCTTTTCACTTTTCTCTCAAAAATATCATCACTTAATCTAAGAGTTTGTCTCATTCTTTCTTGTCTTTGGTTGAGGCTTTACCTGTCCAGTTTGTCACTGAAATCCTCTATTCTTTAGTGTACTGTAGCCGTGTCACTCTTTTCACCCAATCTCTGTGTTTTTCAAAATCTAGTTAGAAACTTGCACTTACCTGTCATATATCTCATAATTCTCGTCATCTCTATTTTAGTATTTTGTCACTACCGACACCAGTATTACATGTCTCAATTTTCCATCCATCCACAACCAATCCATCTTTTTCAACGAACAGAAACAAATTAACCTGTCAGTTCAATGTTCAATTTCCCTTTCGAACTTTGAAAAATAATTGTTATGTTCTGTTCTTCGATCATTTGTTTCCATCAACCTCGAAGTTTCATTAACAACTTCAATGAGCTTTCCTTCTTCATTTCCATTTTTATGTTCAACCCCATACTCATGTCAGCTGTGCTGCTACTCTTTATTCTCCCAATACTCGCCCTCTCAATCATTTTCGCTCCCAACATACCCCCAATTCTCTTTTGACGATTCAATAAAGTGCGACATGATAGCAGTGGATAACAACTCTTGCTCAAGGCCAATGTTGCCACAATGGGTAAGTCGAATTTGATGATAAGCCTATACTGATACTTATTTTCTTAATTCCAGATGTCGCCTCGACTATCCAAAAGTTCTCATCCGTTGCCACGTCGCAAAGAATCGTCATTGTAATCTTGTCTATGATTATCTCTCAAAAAATGCTCTGTTTGATTTTTGTAGTTTTGCTTTTTTGTTAAAATTCTTGTGATTTCCTTAAGTAATCATCAATGGTCCTTTTGTGAATGCTCTAATAAACGTAGTTTTTTGAAAACAATGATTCAAATGACATGTAATCTATGATGTACTCATAAAGAGACTTCGAAATGGAAACTTGTCGAAGTTTAGAAATATCAAAGTAAAAAACATTGTTTAGTGAATCAGATAACAATGAATCGATGTTTAAACAAACTTTAGTGTGGAAAAAAAACTAAACATATCAGATAAAGCAATTGTGATAACTAAATTCTCGATCGCATGAGATGCTTTACTCCAATATATTTGTCAAATATAACTTAGAACAAAGGAAACACTGGAATCTAATTACGTATTCTTTATAAAAAGTCGACTAACTCTTTTTCATCGGAGGACAGGCTAATATGTCACGCTTCCCAGGCTGTCTAGCGCAATCGGTAGAGTTTTAGGTGATTTATCATGTTTCCCATCGATCCGAATACACGAAAAGCATCTACTATCCGAATTTTCAAATTTTTTCCCAAATTTTGGCCAATTCAATGATTTCATGGTTTTGACATATTAATAATAACTTCTTCCGTTAGATTCAGCAGAAAAATGATTGAATAACATTAAGTTGTTAGAAGTGTACTTTTCAACCAAATCCCTATGATTTTGAAGGAGTGGGCGTTGCACTTTATTAGTTTTTGCAATCAAGTTTGAACTTCTGCACTAGAATTTTTTGCGGCAATAGAGTTTTTGAAAAATAAATTTCGAAAAAATTGGGTTTTTCCGTAGGTTTAAGAAAAACATCTAACAAGAAACAAATATGAACTTGGTTGTATTTTTTTTTGAGACGCGTTTTTTATTGAAACTGACAGTTCATCCACATGCCTCAATAAATTTCCTCGAAATAAATTCAGAGTTTCTGGAATTTTGAAAAGCATTTTGGATGTTTTTTCGTGGATTATTAAAACAAAATTTTGTCATTTTCGGTTCATTATATTTGAAACAGTTCGATTATCTGTTATTGATATATAACTTGACGGTTCTGGTTTGTAAAAAATGATCTTTCCAGTATTTATCCAATATCTCTCCTTATCCCATTTTTTATGTGTACTCCTTGAAAAGATAGAGAAGATCATAAGAAAAAGCATATTGAAAAAAAGAAGCACTTTATCAGAAACTCTATCAACCACATCCGGAATCACATGAGAAAATAGTTTGGGAATTCTCATCTCTAATATTCAACAGCACTAGTTTCGAAAAATGATGATGGGAAAAGCCCCGCTTTTTACGTTTCGTTTTCCTTTTCCCCGTGTCGCTTAGCAACTTCTTCTTTCCCCCAATTGCACAGCTCTGCTTCTCTTCCACGGCTTCTTCTGGGACTGATGGAAACGAGTGAGAGAGAAGCCTGAGAAGCAGTAGGTGGCTACCAGTTTTCTTTTTCATTTCTGCCGCATTTCTTCATAATACAAACACCGTCTCATATTTTCAACTTATTTTGCTTATTCGGGTTCTCTTTTTTCTTTGTTTTCAGCTTTTCGACGTTCATAAGACCACCCCGCTTTCCATTATTTCAATAACATGTGAAGATCTGTTTTCATTCAAAAAAAAAGTCGTTCTACAGAAAACGGAAGTCTACTCGTCAAAACTCTAATTTGAAAATGATGAAAACCAATTTGTTCATTTTATTAACAACATTGTTCCACCACCATAACGTTGTTCAAGGAAAACGGTCTCAAGGGATACTGAGCTCAAAACGGGTACTCTTTCATTCATAGTTCATTTTTCTCATTTACATACGTTCAGGACTTCGTATATCTTGACAGATTTTGTTTTCAATCCGAAACAGGAGCATTGGAGTATTCATTCAAATATCCAATGGTAACCAGATCTTGTTTTCCAAATAAGCATAGAATATATATATTTTTCTAGTTCTATCCAACTCAAATGCTTCTTTTATATTTTGACACTGACGATCAATGGCCGAGAGCATATAAACAATTGAGTGTAAGTAGGAGTTTAACCCAGTTTGAGTAGCTTCCAAAGTTTCAGACATGTGAAGATCGTGTGACTCTTCTGACAAATCATTCGGATAATCATCAAGTTGTTAGTGAATAATTTCGCAATTCAATAAAACATATGACAAAAGTTTAGGTTTATCTCAGTGTCTTTGTTCCTGATAGCTCCGGAAATGGAAGGTGCCAAATACAGCGTGATGCTCTTATGGCGGAATGGGTCGTGTGTACCGGAACTCGTGTTTTCCGGTCAGTGTAAACTAAGAAAGTATTAGTCATTTTCAAAAAATCAGATCTGCAAGAAGTCGTTGGTGGTTTTTGGCAATAGCTAACTGTGATCCATCTGAAGAGGAAGACAGACGGATGTATAATAATGAGTCGATTGGTGTCTATGCAGAGTTTTCTCTACAAATGACAAATGGTTTACCGTCCGAAGTTTTGAAATATCAATTTTCTATTGATGAATGGTGTAAGTTTTAGTCTAGATGATTCCTAAACGTTCAATTGTTTCTTGTTCGAATTATAGTAATACTTCCTTCTGACACGTTGTTCCTTGGCCTCCAAGCAATTCTGATTGTTTGTGTTTTTCTTATGGGAAGTAAGCAGAGTTTTTCTATTGAAAAGCGTTAAAGACCACAAATGTTTTTCTCAGGAAGTCTCTCGGCACGCCGTTTATATCATAACACTTTTCGCATGTGCTCGCAGTCAATCACCATGAACACAATTGGATTAGCCTTCTTGGTCACGAACTATGTCATTTACGCAATCGACGGGATTGGACTACCGATTATCCTAACATCAGGACAGTTTATTCGGTGAGCGGAACAACTACATAAAGGGTAATTATGATAACGATCTGGTTAATTGGTTTGCAGCGCGCTGGCAGACATGCTGTTTATGTACATGTGTCTTGTACTTGCCCGTGGATTAAACGTAACAAAGATGAGATTGACCTTGGTACCTCCAATCTAAAATGTAAAATTCTACCAGGGATTTTATTTTTCAGATGGATAAAGCTTTCCTGGCTCTCATGTTTGTTTTTTTCATTTGTTCCTATCTTCTCATGCAGTTCTGGGAAATAAAGGTAGGTTCAGACATGGAGAGTAATTTCTTATCGAAAAGAAAAATTTTGGAGCCGTCTATAATTTATTTTCTGAGAAAGTCAAAATTATATTCCGACGAGAAAATTGCTAAGAAAACATTTCAAAAGGGGTACTGTAGCACATAAATTTTCGAATGCCAGGGGCGTCAGTATATCATTTATTTCATCATGACATCAGAAAGCACTTGAGAAAAATGATTCGAAGGAAATAATTGTTTTTAGTATTGAAAAATATTGAAAAATGAAAAATGTTCAAGAAGGTTTCAATGATCAAAAAAAAAATATAAATATAGTTGTGAACAGCTGCAAAGGGTTGAATAATTCAAAGTCGTTCCCAATATAGTCAAAAAATTGTGAAGTAAAAAAGGTTCTATCGAATAGAACAACTTCTAGGTTCAATTATTTTAGTGCGCATTTGCAAACATGTTCCTATATATTTCTTTTAAAACTTTGTGAATTTTTCAAGACATTGAAAAATGACTGCACTTTTCAAAATAATAACACGTAAATGTTTTTACACCAGATTAATTGTTTAGGTGGTTTTTGCCACGGATTTGTAGCTGTAAATAAAGAACAATAACCGTTTACTTCAGTTTGTCCAGCCAATTCCACAACCGAATAATGCCTTTTTTAGAAAAGGGTTATTTTTTAATAACCGTAAATTCTCTGAAATAGGCACCCGAGCAAAAAAGCGGTATATCTCAATTACTATTCGAGGAAATAACAAGTTTTCAACTAGAAATATTATGGTATTTACGGTATGTTTGGATCGAATGTTTTCACTGCTAAATTTTGATTGTAAACTATGTACAATTTTGATTCCTCATTGATTTTCACGTTTACAATATTCAATTTTTTTAGTATTTTGATCCAGCAATGGTGTATGCTCAATCCGAATCCCTACCAGGGTATTTGTTATCAATCTGGCGTCTTACTGCGTGGGTCTTCTTTGTATTTGCTGCATTAATGTCCAAAAACGGATTTCCCCAAAAAGCTGCATTTTTCAATAGTTTCATTTTGATGATGACACCATGGTGAGTTAAGAATATGAAATGTTTTGGTGTGAATATGAATTATACACAGGTTCTGGGCACCTCCAATCTTTACTCTTATTGCCAACTTCCTTCTGAATAACTGGGTTCGAGCTGAAGTGGTAAACATTGTGGAGAATGTTGTGACTTTTTATGGTTACCTTGTCTTTTTGGTTAGTTTTACAGAAGAAACCGAGATATTAATATAATTTTTCAGTGGTTATCTCGACCGACTGAAAATAATCAGAACTTCCCGTTCCATATCAGAACTACTCAAGTTGATGTTGACACTGGATTTGATCCACAGACAGCTTACGTATGTGGAACCTCCAGAACAGGAAAACATAAAACAGAATTTCAGGCACAAAACAACGGTCATACACCAAATGATGGTATGCATGGAGTTATTGAACTCACAGTCAGAAATGATCCAGATAAGGATAGTAACAGCGAAGATCGTGGAATTGTGGAACGACCTCAAATAAGCTCAAACTGAAAAAAAGGAACTTGAATTTTGCAAATATATTAAAAAAGGGTGTTGTTTCTTTGATATAAGGACTGTGGTATTATTGAAAATCTATGATATAATAAAAAATAAACAATATTAAAATGTTTGAAATTGGAAAGTTTGGAGACGTTCGTTTTACAGTTCAGTTAAATGTTTTTTTTTATTTGAACGTTTTGTAATCAAACGCACATGCAAAAATTCAAAAATTAGCTAGAACTGTGCGAAGTTTTATTGAAATAATCGAATGCAAATAGTAGGAAAAAATTTAGGTGTCTTGGAGAAGCATTCTGATTCTCTAAATTCCTTGTACTCTATTTTGCGTTATTTTGTAGATTATCACAACAGGCTTGAATTAAAGTGCATGCATGTTCGTTTAGAGTCTTTCAGGCAAGAAGCTCTGAAAACTGAGCAGCTCTAGAAAAAAATGACGAATGTTGATAACAAGAATAGCATACCTCCGGAAAAGCTACTCCTCGATAAACCGCAAAACGGATATCTACAGCCCATTCAGTGATTTTTTGCGTGAAAAGTTTACATAGTTGCGATAAGCATTGTTTCTAGCTACAGTACCTG
Organism: Caenorhabditis brenneri; assembly: GCA_000143925.2. Taxonomy (NCBI): domain Eukaryota; kingdom Metazoa; phylum Nematoda; class Chromadorea; order Rhabditida; family Rhabditidae; genus Caenorhabditis; species Caenorhabditis brenneri. Next base: position 1,276,684 of record GL379794.1, read on the forward strand.
ATCCCGCTGTCTACAAACTGTCACATGCATCCATCAGCAGATCTCAGAAAGTATGACAAACAAGTGCAATGCCAACAATCTTCAATGCTTTTATGACTTTTCCTGGACATGCTCAGAAAAACCCCCTTGATGCTTTCCACTTTGCTCTTTCTTCCAATGGTGTGTGTAGGCTCTGGCTTAGACCATACCAAGTGTTATCAGTGCTTATCTCTATTTCTTTTTTTTTTTGTTCTGAAAAAAAAAAACAACCACTGGCTGCATTAAAAAAAAAACAATGCCCGCAAGCGAACAACACATCCATTATCCTACATTCTTCAAATTTATGTTGAAAACTTCCGGCCAACTTATCTTTTTTTTTTTGCTTTTTTCAACAAGTTTTGAAGCTTTATCGCCGCTCAAGAAATATATGCGTAGTAATATTTTTAAAGGCGCTCAAAAATCATTGGGATATTTATCGCTCTCCCAATCGTTTTTCATTTTTCCGTCGGTAGCATAAAGAAGATGATCCATGAAAAAGAAGAAAAATGACTTCCGAACAATTGTTTGCCAGCGCTCCAGGAAAATCCGTTCCCACGCATTTTATTCGCCTTTTTGTCAAGCTGAGAACACAAAACAAAATCCGCGCTCGCTAGTTAATTGAGCGACCTACATCCTAATTTCCCTACTCTTCGATTTCGTGTTTCAAGACATGTACCGATACGGTTCTTCATTGTCCGGATGGATTGCGCTTCATTCACAAGTGCATAAGAATAGTAAATTATTGTCGGAGATGGTGTCCTTCCACTCTATTTGCAACAATCCCAACGCATCCTTTGGAGTAGACAATTTGAAGAGAAATGGCAAGTGGTGGCATTCTTCAGGATCCATTTCCTATGCATTGGTGTCTTCATGTCTTTGCTCTTTTTCAATTGAACTTTTTCACATTTCTTTGTCAGGGAGGTCAATTTCTTGAATGTTTCACGTCAATTGACGAGGAAGCTAGTTTTCAATGCAGCTCTGAGTGTGAGCTTGTTTTAGTATCTGCCTAGGAGGTTGTAGAATATTACAAAAACTGGGAATTTTATTCTGAGTGCTCATATCAAAAAAGAATAACAAAAAAAAAATAAATAATAACTTTACTGATTCGACAGGTAGGTTCATAATCCTTGAGAAAAACCGTTTGATGAGAAAAGTCAATTTATTCTTTCACTAACAGAACTAAAACTTCAAAAAACAACTTATGAAGTTTCAATGGTATGAGTCTTTGTTGCAATTGAACCCTGAGACAGTACGGCAAAAGCGCTAACTACTGCGCATTGCGGGCATAAAAGCGCAAAGATCCGTTCTGTACTCACTTGTTTTTGAGTCTCCGTGAATTTGGACCCTTAACCTTATTGATGACTGCAGCATCACTCTCAGTTTATGAAAAAACCCCAATCACCCTTAGTATCAATTAGGAGAAACCTATCGCAAATAATCTTTCCATTTGAATTCAATGCTACTTTCCCTCTCTACCCAAATCCTCATCAAATTCTCTTCGACCCTCAAAATCATTTTCATTGTTTCTAATCGTCCCAGTTTCCTGTGTGCCACTCACAGTTTTCTCTAAACAAAGGTGACAGATTAACAAATGGCTACAGTGAAAGAGGAGTACACCCATCTCATTTTCATGACTATCGCGCACCAACTAATGACTATGTAAACGTTCCACCATATAATCCTCTGTGTTAACAAAACATTTGTATCTTCTAGAAAATAACTGTAGAATGATAAGTAAACTTCCGGATTTCGGGGAATTCAATTAATGGTTTTTTTTTTCAATTAGTAATGCGTTTGATGAGACTACGTAATTGTTTTTCCATGAAATAAACAAGTCCTAATGGAACATCAGTAATTTAATGTTTTGCAAAATTTAGGAAATTCTCTGCCAGAAATTCTTAGCAGTTTTTTTTTATCATTCAGATTTCAGAGAATAAAAAAATTGAGCCCACTGAGTTTTTTCAAAATCCTCATTGAAACTGCTTTTTGAATGTTTCCGATGCTTTGCTTGCAAAAAACATTTAAGCCCACTATCTTTATTATTCCTTTATTCCTAAACAAACTATTCACGTCTTCATTGGTTTTTTTCTTCTCCTCCACCTTGAAATCATCGTTCCACACCCGTTTATTCGAATTGTCAGTTGACAGACAGGCGAAACGAGGGCACAAAAAAGCGGGAGAAGGGTGAATGAATGTGTCGGTGTCGACACATGGATCTCCCCTTTTTTTCTCGAATCATTTTAAATTGGCCGTGATTTAACCGTAACCACAGCTTTTGTATAGTTGTGCAATTAAGCAGGGCTTGAGGTCGATTCTTTTCTCGCTGCAGAACAAAAAAATATGGATCAGAAAAGAGAAAAACAACAATCTCAAAGCAAAGCCGTGGATTTGTTGTTCCATCAATGGTCCCTTGATTACATCTAATCCTTTCGAAAACCCTTTTTCCTTCACCTTATGTATACTCTTCACCCCTATTATTAGACAAAAATCCTTGCGGACCTCGAACCCTCTAATCATGTCTCATGTTCTTGTTCATCTTGTTTCTCTCATGTTCCTTCCATCAGACTCATTTTCTTTCCGTTCATATTTTGGGTTTTTGGCTCGTATTTCTTCTGGTCTCCGTCCATTCTTACTCTATCTTTAGTTTCCCATAGCCATTAAACCTTGATTAATTACCTTGTTCACTCCTCCCCTCCTTCCCGCCTCACACCTCATAGGAACGTGTTGTTTGGAGGTAGGTCAGGTAAATAATGAATTCGCAGGTGATAACAACACGTTCAGGGTTCCCATGGACCTTATTTATTGATAAGGTCGAGTAGAAGGCCTTATACGAATAACGTTACGAAATTGGTTAGGTAATCTAATAATATTTCCCTTATCCTGGTCTGAACTTTTTTTTTCGGATTTTTGTTCATTGATCATCCGATCTGAAAGTTTTTGCAGAAAATTTTTTAGTTCCTCCTCTTCCCTCCGGCTTTCAGCTTGTAATCGTTTCCATGATTCAACATTCTTTTCATTCCGCCCTTGTCAAAATCCTCATTTATAACCATCGAGTCAATCGAAACACATCGTCTCTATTCTGGCTCCTCCTTCCTTAAACCACTTGATCAAGAAACATAAAAGGACCAAGCAGCTGCATGTTCGACTTTTGCTCCGTCATATTAAAATGGCTCCGATCCTTTTCAATAGTCCTCATGGACTATTGAACAACAATTAGGGAGAGGAAACCGCCAGGCAGTGTGAAAAAGATTGCCGAAATCAAACCGCTGAGTGCGATCCACTTATCACTAGAAGACTGTTTGCTTCAACCAATTGTCCGGTAGGCTTTGAAGATGCACTTTTCGGGGATGGTGGTGACGGTGGGAAGATGGGTGATAAACATAAACAAGTGAGAAAATTCACACACACTATTTTGGTCATCTTTCTGTACTAAGTATAGAAAAAGTCAGTTTTTCTTCGGCTATCTCGAATCTTCCATGTAGGGTTTGTACTTTTTTTCCTGTACGGTAACTTTCGGTGCTAATTTTTTTCAACCATAGTTTTTGAACTCTGTTACCAGTTATCTGAGAACCCAAAAACCCGATTCGTGAGTGTTTTCATCTTCTTATGTATATAAGAGATCCGATCACATGTTTTTCTACTTGTACCATATGTTAGTACCAGCCTGTTGTTCTATATTCAACTGAAGCTCACCAAAAATTCAACTGAAGCTCACCAAAAATTTCAACTGAAGCTCACCAAAAGCTTACGGATTCTCTCAAATCCCTTGTTCCATATGCATGTACCTAATTGACACTATGGGCTGCACTAAATCTGCCTTTCTCACTTATAGAGCCGATGGCATTAACTCTAAGATGCTCTCAAGAACCTTTTTGGTCTAATTATTTGCGAGTACACACACAGTGTCAGGGGCCACAAACACATGTACAACATCATCTTACCGCACAAGACCAGCTGCCATCTCCGCATTGCCCTCATCTTGTCTTGATATCTCCTCCTCCTCCCCTTATTTGAAGTGCCTGTTACAGTGAGCCGCTTCATCAGCTGTTGCTTGCGGTTTTGTGTAGTCAGAAGCCGTATACCATTCTTATATGGGGCTTTTTTCGGTGACCAACACTTTCAAAACGAAAGTAGCCACACCTTTTCTACGAACACTTTTGCCTAACTTTGCCTCTGTCAAACAGTGAAGACGCCCTATCTATGTCTGTGTAAATATAATAAAATGACAGTGCGGTCTTCTTGTTGTGATCAGATCGAATTATGGTCATGCATATATTACCATCAAAGAAACGAAACGCTTGTGCTTTTTTGCCCTATTTCATGCGAGATTTTCTTTTTTTTTTTTTTTCTTTTACTTTCCCGTTGCATAGTGTATGTTGAGATGGATAGGTTTGGCGTAATATCGGATAGTAGACGAGAGATGAGGTATGATGACGATGAAAACGTATATTCATTTTAATTGGTTGCCAGAATAAGTGGAATAAGCATGAGAATGTGTATGGCCAATTCAAGTTCAGATTTTCTTCTGATGAGGAAAAAGTGTAATTCTAAAACAAACATGATGTGAAAGTTCAGTTTTACTTCAACAACTCTATGTGAACAGTTCATTCTTGAACTGAAGTTCAGTCTTGAACCGTGCGCTTCCTGTGCAACTGAAGTCTGTCTCTGTCTGTCGTTCACTATTGATGCTGAACTCACACTTGTGGGCCTTCTGAAGAGAACCGAAGAGACGCATTTCTCAACCGTTCTATATATAAGAATGTCATTTCCAGAAACTTCAGAGACTTTTTCACTCATTCCCGAATTTGGAGACAGGATGAATGTGTTCAACTGTTTGCTATTTATTCCTTCTGTTTGCTCTTCTTGCCACAAAAAGTGTACGATGTTTTACACTATTTTTGTATTAGTAAGCTAAAAATGTTGTTTTACACCACGTTATTGCACCACTCAACTTTTGGTGTAATGGTGACTCAATAATGAATTAACGACGACCTTTACTCCGGTATCAGGCTCTAGGGCTTTGCATGAATCGAAAAACAAATATCGCTGTCTGTTCTACAGAAATGGTTTATTCACCTAGAAAAATCATTCTCTCTGAAACAACGTTTCCAAATATTGAGATGAGCAGCTTTTATACATCAAGGTTTGACAAAGTTTTTCAAAATGTCTTCGAGTTGAACCTGTCGTTTAGTAATTTCTAGAACACTTACTGTTTCAGAACGCATTGGATTTGATTGAGTTATGAGAAACTCTTGAAACGTTACTCATTTTCATTGATTGGAATAAGATATTCTTAATTTTTTTCTTGTGTGATCGTGTAATAACTCATATTTTTTGCATCATATGAACATAATATAATTATTCTTTAAAAAAACCGAAAATAAATTTCTGAGAAACGTTTCATTAATTGTGTTTCTCATGATCTAATTTTTTCAATATACGAAACTTCGGATACATATTTTCCCATAGATACAGTTGACTAGCGGATATTTTCTCAACTGTCATCAGCCGCGAATTTCACTTAATTACAAGTATCATTCATGGCTTGCCCATCAATTTTCGGATCCTCTTTTCGATTTCTCTCTCGATACCCTCGCATTGTTTCAAACTCTTCTTTTTCTTTCACACTATCCCGTCCTTTCGCTAGCGCTCATAACAAATTGCCAGCTATTAGAACTGTTTTGTACCAGCAGACACCATTCCGCAGATACCCTCTGTCTTTCATGAACAATAACTTATTTTTCTGTGAAACTAGCAAACGAAACCACCACAAAACCGCTTGACCACCAACAACCTCTGTTTTGGCAGAAATTAGAAGGGGTAAGGAAAAGTGTATCTTTCTGCAATTTCCTTTTTTCCTTGTTTCTCCTAGTTTGGCAAACTCAGCAGGACGCTAGTTTCAAGGGGTATAATTGACTAGAGCGACATGAATACTGTACACGAATCTTGGCTTTTTGTCTACATATTTTTCTGTAAACATGGCTTTTTTTAGAAGACCCTACACTAATACTTTGATTTTCGGTACAAAAAATGAGGAAAATCTTCGAATTGTCGAATTTTCCATGCACTTTCTACACGATTTCACAAAACACGAAAAAAATCAAGCAGAAGTAAAATAAATAAATCCAATTTGTCTGGTCGATTCTCATTCTTGTACTTGTGTTCCGTTTGATTCATTGTGTCATCTTTTTTCTCTCCTGGAAAAAAAAGTTATTCTCAAAAATTCACTTTCCATATTCCCATGATTCCTAGCTTTTTCCAAAGTTTCATATATTTTTTTGCAAACTCTAATGTTATCCATTCCTGTTGTTTTTGGCGTTGTTTGCTGACATTTTCGTCAACTGTTTGTCAACTCCTAACCCTCCTCCAACTTATCATAGCTGGTTTTTTTTCTACAAAAAATTGAAACTTGCTAACCCATGTGAAAACCTTTTTCCTTCATATATTGTCGTCTCTTTTCATGATTTTCAATGCGTTATCACCTCAAAAAACTAAAATTAATCCAATTATAGGGAGACGACGGATTGCAGGACACGTCTTCTTACACTCATCTGCAGTCTTGACAAGGTGAGTCTCTAAGAAACGCTATGAACAACTGGCTGTTGGACAAATAGGATTACAAGATTTGTCACTCAGGATTTCATATAGTACACGGTCCGAGAAACGCCTCTTGTCATCGGCCTTCAACTAGAAATTAACATAAGCTGATGACAAATTGAGCTGAACTGCAGATGGGGGAGGCTTTTAAATCTGGGAGAACCTAGTAGAAGAGAAGAAGAATGAAATGGTGACGAGAAGGTGTGAAAAGGAAAACGATGACCGAAACTTGTGCATACAAAAGACGCCTAAAAAGAGACGGGCGCCTTTATGAAACACACCATTTTTGAATGGAGCCATATGCATCTGCGCCTGTTGACACCATTTGATTCAAACGTAGGGTGAAATTGCAATTTTGTTAGTACCGGGAGTGCCATTATGAGAAGAAAAGAGAAAAGAAAGGCGACCCTCTTTTTCGACATGACCGATGCCAAATGACACGTGTCGTTTGGCTTGCGATTTTGATTTACTTGTCTTTGGGGTTTGTGGCTTTCTCCCCCGCTCCTCCGGAACCCTGATTTACGATGCGACGCTGCGCGGTTTTAGGAGGGGCACATTTTGATACACCTTTCTTTCTTTTCGGCCCTTCTTTCTTCCTGTTTGTTATTCCAATCTGAGAAAACCAAAACCAAAGAAAAAGAGAGTGGTCATTATTTTAGACACCTACTCAAATTTCATATATATTGTTAGTGTTATAGGAGAAGAGATGAATAAATGGAGATACGCTTACTACTTCCGGCTATTTTTATGAATGATATAGGTTTCAAATGAAAAGAAATACTCATACACGATACTGAGCAGTTTTCCAGCGTAAAATAACAAAACTAATCCTGTTATTGGCCCAATTCATTGAAAAAAAAAACAGTTTTTCTTCATCTAACTAGAAAAACTTCAAACATTCATATTTCAGAATCACGTTAGAACGAAAAACTCCTTTCTGTTTCTTTTTTCTAACAGATCTCAAACCTCAGACAATTTCTCTTGGAAGCCTTTATTCGAAGTTTCAATTTATTTGAAGTGCTCTGATTCGGAAAGGAACGCGCATCTTGTTTCAATTACTTTAGGAAATTCAAGTAACTTGAAGAACGGGAACCTTCCGAGTAGCAGTTTAGAGATAGAGTTAAGCGTAAAGTTGCCAGATATATCTGCCAAGAACTCAGCGTGTTTGTACTTGTACCTGATGGCTTATTTACCAATTACTCTCTTTTCCGACCCACGCACGTGTCAAGGGATCTTCTACTCTTCTCGCATTTCGCTTTTTGGCACACTGTCATCATTGTGTGTCCGTGTTTTGTCGGCAATTAGGAAAAAAAGGCCGATTGTTTGGATATACTAGCAGAAAGCCGCGAGAAGCCCTGTGTAATTGACAGTAACCTCGTTTGGTGTTCGTTTCGTGTTACCACCTTATTTAGTACAAAAACAGTTCGTTTGCCTACCTGTCTGTCGGCATTTCCGTTTGCTTTGATTTCGGCACCAAGTGCTTTCGATGGTTATCGGATCTTCCTTCCCTCTTTAACGGTGTCTTTCTTCATCTCATCCACGCCTTTCTTCTATTTCGTTTTTGCAATATAAGTGTGTCTATGTGTTTTTTATTCCTCATCCTCGCGCACTGTTCGTCCCCCTATCCCCCCTTCTCACATTTTCTTACCGTTCACGGGCACTTTTATAGGCTTTGTTCTTCTTTCACGGAATAGGCGGCAAAAAGGGTGCCGACAAGTCTGGTCGTCCTTATTCAATTGAAACTTACGGATTGTAGATGGATATGTCATAATTCGAGATTTTTTATTTGATTTCTCATCTACTCCCTAGAGGTGTTCCTTGCATTCTCGCGTGTTTAGTGCCCTCCAAAGCTCTTCAAAAAATTGATTGTTTGCCCTCCTTTTTTTACACTTTGTAAGTTTGTTTTTTTTTTCATTTATCTCAGCTAGCACTTTGTCTGATCAATTTATAACATTCGAATGCCATTCTAACGGCTTTTAGGTTGATATGAGGTCTAGGTTGACTCAAGAAAAACACTCAAAGTGTCAAAAAATGGCATGCAAATAGAGGAACCTCTTTTTCGGATGATTCACCTTCTGATGGCCCATCATTTGGTGACACCTCTCTATTGGCGAGGTTCACACCATTTGCTCTTGCTCCATCTTTTTTTTGCGTTGGCTCAGAGTTTACACTATTGAAGCGCTTAGGAACACTTTTTGGCGTGATGTAAACATTCAGAAATTTTTTTTTCAAAAATTCAGTCCTAATTCCCGAACACCCACCCAATCGAGAAGAGTAATGTCCTTGTGCCTAATGCGTCAGCAGGTGTTGTGAGAACTGTCCGTATTCCTTCTAGGAATGAGAACTTGTAAGCATAGTGTAACTAAACAAATTTGATACATATGCACTTCGTTGTCAAAACGTTTTCGAAGAACACTTTCAACATGCTTAGTCATTTTATGAATACCTCTGTTCGTTTTGATCATGTAAGCTGTCATAAAAAGTTCGACCCACTCTTCTTTCCACACCTACTCGAAAACGAAAAGATGAATAGTGGCAGTGAAAGTGTCTTCCTACGCTTTGATCCTGAATACATTTTTGTTTTGAATTCCAAAAATAATCATACAAAATAATTGTTTTCCATCTCTCGAAACTCTTCCCATGATGCTGTCCCCGTCCTCCGTCTCGAGAAAAGTCTCCTCCCATTTTTTCGACCATGGGAGCGGCTTGTGCGTATGTACGTAGACCCCTTCTTTCCCGCGTCTTCAGAAGAAACAAGAAGAATGATGGCTTTATAGCTCCGCCCACTACGTTTTCATATAGTTTTTCTGTCTTGGTGATTGCAACATTTCCTGTTTTTACTCTTTACAATTGAATGGTTTATATTTTGACCGAAAATTTCAATTTCCGGTCCCGCTTTCCGGAAAATTATTTCACAGCTCGTAGTCTACACCAAACCTACTCAACAACATGAAAGAAGTCGTTCTACGGTCGCGCCACGCCGCCGCGTCGTTGATGAAATTGTCCGTAGTGGCTAAGGGGTGCCAATAATTACGGGCTCTTCTCAAAACCAGTCGGCTTCCGTCACCTCTCTCATTAGGACCAGCCACTAACCATGTCGGAAAAGAGAAACTTTGCCCAGCCTTGCCACCACATGATTTGTTTTTCTATTTCCTCTTTTCACATATCCACTGTCCGACAATGGATGTGACATTGAATCGTCAGGAAGCCTTGTACCATTCCGTCCTTATTAGTTTCCTCCTGCTTGTTGATTTATGTTCAGCTTAAGATTCTCACTTTCCTTCTTCCCCCTCCTTATATCTATCTAGGTTCTCTTGTTTTTATTTTTGTCGACCATCAAACAATACCATTCTCATCATATTCTTATATTCTTTCCTTTCCACCTGACCGCACAGCGCTTTTGTAAGAAAATCAAGGAGAGATTGGTATCTACCTAGTTTTCGTCCGAACACTTTCCTATTGTGGTCCTCCTTCAAGACAATCTGACCTTTCAATGTATACATTGAACCTGTAATTAACAAGGACGGTGGCAATTGAGCACGATCATCTGTCATCATATTTAATTATACCATCTAGAGAACATGATACTGTCTATTCACAGATTAACAATAGAAACCTAGAAGCTCCCGGAAGAAGATCTCGAGTAAAAACGGGGGTAAGAGACCACCAAGAGTCGAATCCAAAGCAATAATAGTTTTGATAATATGAAATGGATGCGAGAGGGCGAAAGGTGCGTTAGGGGTTGGAGTTGGCACCAGATGGTTATGAGGGAAAACGAGGAGTGCTCATCATAATCATCATCTTCGGTTTACTCCTCCTGCTCGTCTCACTTTCTCATCATGAGTTAAATATATAAGTGGTTGACGAGGTGGGAGGGCACACTTTTCGCAATTTCCTCATAATTCACCACGATCCACAATTTCTCAATATTTTCACATTTTCAATTCACTTTTATACTTCTTCCAGTTTCTCAATTTTTCGAAAAGCTTCTCTGAACTTTCTGACTTTCTGAACTTTTCGAGAGCGTATATAGATTATTCATAGATTTTTCGAAATATTCTTGAATTTTTGGAAAATGTTCCTTCTTAAAGTGTACTTCCAAGTTTTTTGAAATCTTAGCCTCTCAGAAAGTTTTGAAAACTAGTATTGGATATTCATTGGAAATTCAGGCGAAACCTGGTCTTGCGCGAAAAATCGGAGGAGGGCAGTGCTTTGTTTGTAAGGTGAACAAGTTCTCACTTTCTGAATTTTTCATCATTCGGACCTTTCGCTCAGATTTCGCTACAAAAAAAGAGAAGCGTCAGTAGTCAGTTTCCCAGAAGTTACGAAACCTATTTGAGATTTTGTATCCAAAATTGTACACGTTCCCATCAACTGCTTTTAGAGCTCTTCTTTCGGTTTCTTTCCCTCTATAAATGTGTCAGATTTGAGAGTATCCGTTTAAATTGGAAAAGGAAACGGAAGAGGCAGCGCAGTGGCTGGGAGAAGGAGTGAGTCGCCAGAACTTTTACGCCTTTTTCGTGATGTTCTTCTCTTCCTCCCTTTCTTTTCCATTTTAACCACATCCCATCCGTTGACTATCTCCACTCAATCTATCCATTACTTGTCCCAAAACTAAACAGCCCAATTTTAGACCACCGAATTTGAAACATCCAGTGTTTTCGTTTCTCTCCCTTTTTTCCAACTTTTTTTGTCCTTAACAAAAAGACATAAACTGAGTGAAAAAAGAAGGAGAGGAGAAATCTATTAGCCTAATAAGTGTCTTGTAAAACATGCATGTCATCATTTCCAACTATTTCACATTAGTTTCTCTATTTTCTTTTTTATTTTTCAGAAGATCCTAACTAGTAAGTCATCATAATAGCAACCAATAATAACATGGATGTGTTGCGCTCGCTTGATCTCTCTAAGCATAATTGATCCACTTTGGTACCATATGCCACTACCTCATTATCTCATTCGAATAACATATCCTTTTCTAACTTTTCGGTCCCTCTCCCCTAGGCATCAAACCCTTTTTGCACCAAAAAAACCTAAATTGTGTAAGGTTTTTTTGTGTCGACATGTAGTCCTTTTTTCCAATCAGGTCGGAAGCTCTGAGCGAGAAAAAGTTGATTTTCTCGTTACTCAATTTGTTCGTTGTTCTGCTCAAAAAGTTTCGGTTTCTTCGGTTTTTTTTTCTTCTTTGTTTTTTTCTTACCTCCAGAATATCTCCTGTTTAAAAATGCCTGAACTTCACATCTCTTGCTGATTAATCTTGTAGGATTGACACGACATGTCAATAACTCAACTTGACATTTTCTCCTCAGAAGGTTCTCCTTCGAATTCTGTCTTTCTTGAAGGAGCCCTAAGAACATGTGTATTTTTAGCTGTCGTTGATGATATGTCAAGATGTGCAGAATGTTGTTTGGGGGTCAAATTTTCTGGCTCACTGAGCTACACAAACAGTCTGGTCATCATCAACTTCTATACGAAGATTTTGTTGAATTCCTCTCCTCACTTCTTTGTTGAACTATACAGATTTCGAGAACGGCTGCCGATCAGATGCTCATTTCTTTTTTCAAACAAACAATTTTTTTTCCTCTCACAACTTCAGTCATTTTTTTCAGCCAACAAACCAGTGTCCAATGTCAAAATGAAGTTTTACGATCTACTTATCAACCTTCTTGTTTTTGAACTGATACATCTGAACGTCCTTGCAACAACACCATTGTTTCCGTTTCTGGGACCATGTCAGAAAAGATGTATCACACAGGTAATCCTATTTCTCAAATTCTGGTGGACCCTGGTAGACGACATATCGCCTCGCCACATGTTCGCATAATTTATATGAGAATCCTAATCCTATAGGCTCTTCAAAAAAAGAACATGTGTACCTCTTGTTTTTAATTCAATTGCTTTGATATAGTATTATTACGATGTAGATTGATCACATCAATACGGATCACTGACTTACCAGAATTACAAAATTGATATGAAATTCCGCATTGGATTATGCTTGTTTTGCAGTTCGGAGAGATCAAGGAACGAACAACAAATACAGACTCTGTGTACCGTGAAATCGACGTCTTTAACAAAACCGAGTTCTCGCTGGTTAGTGTTGATGGAGATGTTCAATTTAGTAGCTGGTTTTGTCTTTCAATTCTGATTATCTCATTTGCTAAAACACCAGCTAATTAACTGAACTGAACATCATTTCTCTGCTAGTTGAAAGGAGAGAAAACATGTTCCATTTTACAGTGCAAATTGGGATGCAACAGCCCTGAATACACCGACCTGAACCTGCCTGCATTTCGTTACGGGCAATCAGCTTATAAAAAGATATCATTGAACAGTGATGGTGAGTATTAATGTCATCGAACTGTGTGGTAAAATGAATCAACCTAATTTCCATAGCATACACACCAATAGTTTTTTAATAGTGAATTGGAGACTTTTCAAGCTTCGTGGAATTGTCTGAACTCCTTCTTTTACACCGCAATCTGACTTTTTTTTGGAGAGAATTAAAGTAGTAAATGTTCAGTCCGCCACTAATTTTCACTTTGTCCGATGACGTTGTACAAGGTCAATCAGTAAGCCAGCCTAATTCGGATATAACCACTCATCAAAATGGTGTTCGCACTGTCAAAAAAAGTCACAAAATTGCGGCGGGAAACTGAAGATACAATGATTGATGTGAAATATTGCGTGACGGGAAATAATGAAATTTATGGGTGACAAGTGTGAAGACGCTACCTTGGGGTGGTAATATCTTTTTTGATAAGAAATTTTAGGTTAAATTCAAAGAAGGTATTACGAAAAAAGTGGAGGGGATGATTGAATTCCTGTACTGGTTCATTTCAGATAAACCTCCAAAGGAAAGTGTTGTGAAAGATGTCAGTATTTTATGTTTGGATAATTTCCCATACGTAGCTAAGAATACAACTGCAATACTGACAAATAAACGGGTTCTCACTGGGACAGTATTGCTATCACTTGATGATGGAGTCCCCGAAACAGATCACGTGTATTTCATTGAGGCCGTTGCTCGAGACGCTGATGATGAAGACACCTATATTCTTTACCAAGACTGGGTAAGTCACAAAAATTCTAAATCCGTTTGAAATTCTTTTTCATCAATCTATTTCGTGTCACAATCCTTTCCATCTACTTGTCATTATGTCAACCGTTACCTCTTAACGTGGAGGGCCAAAAGGTGTAGAACAAAAGCAATTTATTAGTTGAAGGTTAGGTGGTTGTAGAAGATTGAAGATAAGGTGTTCTCTTCTCTTTTTTTCACTCGTTTTGACAAGCTGGGACACTTCAAAGTGGGCGCCGCTCGTCAAATTAGTGATTTCCACGACATCTTGAGCCAGCTTTGCATAAGTTAGTAGCTGTCGAGTTATGAAGCGATGTGCGACAACTGAAGCGGACAGGCTTTCCCTTTAGCTGCAAAACGAGTCCTTCCCACCAAATAAACTCAAGTGGATTTGTGCTGATTTTGTAAATGCGTAGGAAAGGTACATCATTTTTGAAGATGAAATTCAGAAAAATTCAAAAAGTAGTACCCATACTCAAAAGAAAAACCAAGCCACTTGAAAGTCGTACAATCCCAAATTCCGGCACATATTCGCTCTCACGTCAAGGACTTCGAGAAATGGTAACTGAATGTTGAGAAGAGCGTGTGAAAGTGCCCCTGAATTGAGTAATCTCTTCCTTTAACTCATCATCATGATGGAAGCTTATGAATTGACAGAAGGGGACCACCACTACTACCATTGGCTTCTTTTAGATGACACTCGTTTGTCTTTTTTGATGTGGCGCTGGGTCACAAAACAAAAAGTATTACATAGTAGTTGTAGTATGCATATCATATACATTTACTACTCAAGGATTAAAAGGTCGTTGGGAAAAAGTAAACGATGGAGTTGTCAACTCTTCTTCTGCATTGTTACACGTATAATATTGGGACCAAAAAACTACTCAACCCATCATAATTGACCTTTTTTTGGTTTTGCATATACATTGTAATTGGTCGGATTAGCAGCAGACGAAGTGTGAATTTGTGAGATGTGAGGTGAAGGAGCTTTCTGAAAATTGATAAAACCTTGAAAATTGATGAAAACTTGGAGATTATTTGTGACATAATATTAAAATGTCCGGAACAAAATCAAAAAGTTATGAAACTAGGCTTCATCATTCACGTTTTAGTGTTACTCCTCAAGTTGCAATTTAACATTCAACACTCCAATCGAAACTTCATCTGGTCTGGAAGTTCGTCTCCGAGTATCAACTTTTGATGAAAATGGACCTGTTGGTGGAATCGTTCTCTCCAGATGGTATAACATCAATCACATTCTTGCTAACACATCCGTTGACATGACATTGAAATCTGTTGTTTGGAATGATGACAAGGCAGCTGCACAATTAGCATTCGATCAAGAAAAAAGTATTCATGTCCCGACTTGCTCTCTAGAAATGATGTACAAAAATACGTTGAGTGGAGAATACAAGCATTTTCCTTTCTACCTGGTTGGTTTATAAATGTAAGTTGATCAACATTCATGTTCAATATTTATAGGATCGCACTCGTGAAATCATCATTAAGAAGTTAGATTTCAATCAAACATACACAATGCGTCTCGTGCCTGCAAGTGATTCAAATCGTCCATCAACTGCTCTTGCGGTCACTAAATTTCAAGTTCCGCCTTGCAGTGACATGGTTAACGACATGACCATGTGTGGTAAGTGAAACATGCAAAAGCTACATTTGTGATGGCGTTTTTACGCACAACTGAACGACTTCAAGTGGTATCAGTTGGGAAAATCTGGGATGAATGAGCCGATGTCTTTGCACATTTATCTTACGAACATCGAAGACGTTATTTTGTGGCAGAAGAAAATTTAGATGCATTGAGCGTTTTCTGTTTGAATTTTTTACCAGAAGGGGTTCCAATGACAATTTTCACATTTTCAGCACCACCTCCAGTCTCCGCCCTCACACCTCATTGGAATTTATCTTCAACAAACGGCTATGGTCTTGTCATTGAATGGACTTACTTCTCAGGTAAGAAAAATTTTTCGTCAAAATCTTATGAATTATATTCAACTTTCAGACGAAATGATGAACCAATCTCTACCGTTGTTGCCTATGTCTCACTTCATGTTTTTTGTCCACCCATTGATTACAGCGAATAATGAAAAATGTGGAAAATATGAACCTATCAGAAGAGATGTAACTTATACACATAGAAAAGTTGTTTTCTATGTCCCAGATGCTGAATGCAATTATGAAGTTGAAGTTTCTGCATTTGATACAAAACAGAGAATGAGTGAAATTAAAAAAATCAAAGTAAGAACCATGTTTTGTATTCACAGTTATCTAAATGTCGTATTATTTGCAGATTCACCGAGTTAATCCACCTTCATATATGTATCTTCTAACCAGTGATATGACAACATCGATTGGTCTGGGAGTTCTTTTCGTCATAACAGTCCTAATTTTGGTGGTGATTGCTGGTGTTTTCATCCACAAACGAAAGAAGGACACCAAGAAAATTGACGATGAAAATTATGGAACTGGAGAGAGAATGGTTTATGCTTATGTGGATGCTACTGATGCATCAAAAACAGTGATTGGAGTGCGGCCACTCAACTTCAGGCTGGAGCCAGTTGAGAACATCAATAGGAATATCGAAGCAGCGGTGAGCATAATTTTCATTTATAAAATTAACAACAGCTCCTGACGAATTTCACTATTCTTTCTCTCTCAACCCTTCTCTCCTTTTCAGTTAGCTCAACGAACTTATGGATACAACCTCCAAAATGGAACAAGGAGAGCCATATGTCAAGTAATAACATCCAAAATACAAACTAACTTTTCTCTATCTTTCACTCATTTTCAGAACGAACTCTATCCATACTATCAACCACAAAACCAATTTAGACGTGAGCCACGTGAGCCACGAATTTTGCAAAACAATATGGAATCATCACGTACTGATCATACCTATGCAACTATTTTGGATTTTCGAAGCGAAACTGATTTGAGTGATGAAGTATTCGAGGTAATTAGTGTGCTTCTCTTCTTCATTTTTCATTTACATCGTTTTTTTTTCAAAACTCATGGTAACATGCTTTTTTCTCTTTTAGGATTGTTCATCATCAAACCACAGTGATTCATCGACTGTTTGCCCATTACCTCCTATTGCTCCATTCGAATACTTTGATAGTTTTACTGCATATCCGTTACAAGATTTCCGGATCCGTCCACCAAATGAACCATTGGGAAGTCAGTACTGGCTTACAACCAACGCAATGGATACTGTGCGAGGACAATGTTACACACTGAAAATATCCAAGGATTACTGTAAGTTGTGACTTCTGGAATTAGTTTGCAATGTTTTATTTCAGCTGAACAAACTATGGCCGCTATGCGAAAAGAATTGGATTTCCTCCGAACTCTTCCACCTCATCAAAACTGTGTCAGTGCTGAAGGCGTCTTACTATCCAAATGGGATAACATCCCTTACCAAATTGTTGGTATACTCATGGAATGTTGTCGTGGAGGATCACTTCATAACTACATTATTTCCGTTGGGTCTGTCCTTCGTCGTCATGTTATCGGAACCCCTGATACAGTTGCAACTGGAAGGGTCAGCAAGAATGAGGATCTCCCACTTCGAAGCTACAACGGTTCACCAAACCCATCATCTGGATATGACAGTTTTTCGAGCAAAGACAGAACAACTCCAGAGACTCAAACTACAGACGGCGGTCATCATTACGGACGTGTCTCCATTAGGTTCAGTCAGTTCGCGGAGCAAATTTCTTCAGCCCTTGAACATCTCCACCGTTCTGGAATTGTGCATTCGAGAGTGACAACAATCAGTGTGTATCTTCTTCGTGACTACACTGACCCTCTGGACATGTTATGTGACCAAATGGTCAAGCTTGGAGATTTTGGAAATGCTGCAAGAAATGCTGATGATGTAATAGTCGACCAAAGTCTCCAGCCACCAGAAGTTGCACTGGGGAAAAAATATGAAGCAAAAGGAGATATCTGGCAGTTTGGAACATGTCTTGCGGAGATGTGCAGTTTGGGTGTTCCATACCAAGCACAGAAGCAAATTCCATTGTCAGGATTGGAAGAATTGTGAGTTGATATCTTTAGATTTGACTTTTTTTTCAAGAACATAACAAATTAACGCGATCATCACCAAAATTGTAATATGTTTCAGTGACAAACTGCCGTCTACTGGTGTATTGCAAGACGCTGCAAAAAGATGTCTGAATCCAAGAAATCGACCGTCAGCTTCTGATCTACGTGGTCTTTTCCAGACGGATACAGCTCGCGATATCAAAGCTCTAGATATGGCAACAATGGATCAAATGAAACAGTCTTTGCTTATTTGAACCATGGATTGGCCATAATATCATGTTCCTGTTTAGGTCGTACTTGCTTGATATTTCATCTCAGTGTCCGGTGCACGGGTAGCACTCTAGTTCTAACTAGTCTTTATGAACCAAATCTTCCTCTTCTCATCAAAGTTACGGTATTTTTTTTGTTCGTTTTCTCGAAAACTGAAAATCGAATCATTTTGCATAATATTCCCGCGTGTTTTTCAAGCATTTATCATCAATTGATGCAATTACAATCCCAATGCCCCATTAATTTCCACCAGTCAGCCGTCTTCTAGTCATTTCCTCATTTTTTCATATGACCACAGTTATAAAAAACCCTCCTTTGTATGTGTAAATTTTTTTCACCTTGCCATTTTTCAAACCTTTCAAAGCTTTATCGTTCCAATTTCTATTTGAACTTGAGTTTTCAGTTTCTTTCTAATGTAAATGCATTTTTTTTCTCCCCATTTCACCATTTTAAACGGGTATTCTGTTTCCTTTGACCCGTTTTTTTTCTGAAATTTGTAATTAATAAACCATTCAAACTATTTTTCAAGAGAGAAACATGGAAATATGCAGAGTGGGGTTTATATTTGAGTTTTTAAGAAAGATATATCGAAAAAAAATGTTTCAGAACATATCCACGCGTTTTCAATTTTTGTTTTTTTTTCAATAACACGTTGAACAAATCAAATAACGTCACTGTTGTTTTGAAATTCATTCTGATATAACTGATTTTATTTTTCTTATTGTTTTACATTGTCTGTGACAGACAAATCGAGTTTGAAATGTCTGTTAGCTTTTAGTCTGTCAAAACTACTTCCCTATTTTTTTACTCGTTTTTTCTCTTCGGATAGATTGAAAAATGCTCCGGAAGCCAGAAGTCAAGCTCGTTAACTTTTTGTTCATTTTCAATTTCTCTTCAGACTATCTATCTCTTTTTGCCCTTGCTCCGACCCCCCGTGACTAGCTTGCCCACCATTTCAGTGTTTGTTTTGTTTTGTGGTCAAATGATACCGACGGAAGGCTTCTCGCTGGCGTTCCTCCACTCATCATGCAACTAGCATCTCTTTTCGTTTGTATATGATATTAGATCATTCATATCTAAACACATGAATCAAACCACCTGATGAACTCTCCATTTAGTGATTCCGACTCCCGATTTCACTTTTTCATTTCTCATTTTGTTTATTTAGAACCGTCTTGCCGTTTCATTTCGGGTTTCGAATTACATTACCGAATTCAATTCCATTATACTTTTACGGTATGTAAAGGTGTACATAGGTAGCCAGTCATCTATGACCACCAGAAAATATTCGTGTTTTGTGTGTCTGACTTCCTGCACTAATATTTTCTCACGAGGCTCATAAGAATTTCGAGTCCATTTCTTCTAGAATCAATTCCACTTCTTCGTATTCTTAATCTCTGTCACGTTATACTTGGAGTAGTTATAAACCGAAATAAATAATAAGACCTTCTTATCTTCCTGGGAAAATATTCCTACAAACGTTCTCATTACTCGCCCTCACTGCTATAATCAATCACTCGGCACAACTATCAATCAAGAAAGTAGAGAACGGAGACGGAGGTCTCGCATAATTCAACACTGATATAAATGTCGGTTGGTCACAATAATATCGGTTATAATGTGATAATGATCTCTTTTTCTCTCAAATTGTTTGCAAATATATAAACTGTGTCGTTCGGTTTTTGAACCAATTTGAACAATTTTTTTGTCGTCATATAGAAATTTCCTGCATTTCGTGAAATCAAATCGGAAGTCAGTTTTTCTCAATGTGGCCATGTTTCTCGTGACAATCCTAGTCGCATTTTTCTTCGTTTTTTCTATACTGCGTATGTCACTTTATCTTATGATGCCTTCTAATCTTCTTGATGAATAGCGTCTCTCATCCGTTCCACTTTTTTTCGTTTTGAATATGCTCTGATGAGCGCATTTGTTAGTTTTCTAATTTCCGCACATGATTCTCATATTTTTTATTGAGATTTGAAATATCATAATCATTTTTCTCAGCTGGCCTGTGTTTTTCTCTTTCAAAAAAAGTGAGAATCGAACACCTGCATATATAGGGAAGAACCTTTTCTCAGTTTTTTTTAGCATTTAGAAATTTTTTGATCACCTGCTTCTCCAATTTTTTTCTCACTTCGACAGCTGCGTGGTTTTGTGGCATTATTCATATTCACTCATTTCGTTCTAACACAATCATATTGATTGTTCAACTGAAAAAATATTTTTGGTTACTGGTTTATATTTTTCCCAACCGTAAACTGTCTGACTTTTCGAATTTTCAAACATTTAGAAGCTTTGAAATACTATTTGAATTTTTGATAATATCGTTTGAGAACCGAACCACATTTTGAAAGTTCTTTTTTGCTGATATTGTTCTTGATAAAATTGCCAGCAAAGTGAATTGTAGAAAAAACTTAGTTTCGGGGTTCAAATTAAGTCTTGGTCTCCGAAACAAATTCTTTAAATGTCTTAAAAAAAATTAAAGCTAGCTCATTCCTGAATTTAAACTATTCGAAGAATTTAGTTCCGGATGTCCTGCTCAGCCATAAGATTTATAACCCTCATAACCATGAAACGCTTTCTTTTGAGTGGCACGCCGAACCGGAACAATTGACACTGATTAAGAAGAGACAAGCTGTTGTGAGCATGAGCACGCAAAAAGCAACAGCCGGAGAAGCCCCCAGAGCAACATGATGTTCTCCGGTCGGGGGTGAAGCGTCAACCCAGAAGATATGCAAATCAAAAATCGTGTTATGTGCAACTCTTTTCTTCTTTTGCTTCCTATTCTCACTTGACACTCTACTTCGTTCATAGCGTACATGCTTTCTTATTCTTTTTTATTTTTCTGCTTCTCCAATATCCTCACAGAATGACCTCATCGTGTTATTCTGTTTTCATTTTTCTCAAAGGAATGGCTTCTGAATATTCTTCTATTTTCCGAATAATTTTCAGATATTTTCCTGTCTAGTGGCACATCATAAAAATTGACCTTTCTAGCCTGTTTAGATGCTGTGGTTTCATGCTCACCGTCTTCTATTCCAACATCATCTCCTTTTTTTGTGTCGTTTTTCTGTGTCGCGTGCCTTCCGCCGCTTCATTCAATTAAACCAGGTCCTTCCACACCGCCTCTTCATCGGTCGTCGTTCTCTGTCCAGACATCATCAATTTTTTTGTTGGTTCGGGCCTATTTTCACTCATTCCATTCCTGAAATCAGTTCATTTCATCAGTCTCCTGATAGATTTTTGTTCCTGCTTTGCACAATTTTCGACCAGTATTTCACAAATTTCACGTCATTTGTTTTTATCCCAATAAGATATGGTAGGATGACGCATTGTTGATCACGAGAAATTTCGAATTTTATACAAAATATGGCTGCATTTTATGACCCTATTTTTTGTGTTTAGAAGCTTCTACATCATTTCAGTTTTCATAAATTATGACGAATTTCAAATTTTCATTTGGACATTTTCGTTTCTTGGTTAGTTTCACATTTTTCTAGTCATTTTACTTTGTATTCCATGAAACAAACATTCAGTGAAATACCAAACCATTTCTAAGAAGTTATAAAAACCAAAAGACTTTAACATCGTCAATCGGAAACGCGCAAGAATAGTTCATTTGATGGAAATGAAGTTTTTCAAATAGCTCTTTTTTAGGTTCGGAAACAGTTTTTGCGCACTTAGATCTTCTCGATTTTTATAGTCAAAGAAAAGTTAAATTGAAACCATTTTTTCTCTTAATTATTAAGTTTTGAACATTATAGCTGCCTTAACTCCAGAAAATTACAGAAAAACTTTTTTTCAAAAAATAATCTCATAAAAAATCTACTTGGGAAAGTTGCTCTTTTGCAACAAACAGTAATTGCAAAATGGTATAGTTTCGAAATATCATTTTGCGATTCTTTGAGATCTTATTCAAGTTCTATTGTTCAATATTTCTGGGGGAGGTTTTCCTTTGGTTGTTCCTTCAATTGAGTTTTTTGTGTGGCATTTACAGTTTTTACGATTCCATTTTTAAAAGAAACGTTATTTCGGGTATTTACTCTTGGCAATTTTGAGATCCTTATAGGAAACGAGAAGGAAACGATCATTACCAAGAGCGCATAGAACCCAGTTTTTAAACCGGATTAATTAAAATGAAATAAGGAAATCTTCTCTTTTATACTTCGTCAACCACTGCTTGCGGTCACAGGCTCCTCAAATTGACACATGAATGGAAAAGGAATCTCGTCCGTTCTCCGTCAGTCTCTAATACCCCTTGCAAACCAATTGAGTGAGCGTCGGCCTTCTGTCGCGCACCCACGCCTACCAACCAACTAAATGTCCGAATTTATAATTTGTTTTGTTCTAACCGGCGCTAAGGCACACCCATCGTCAAACTTCCTAGAGACAGAAAAATGATTCTTACTTTTTTTCTTTTGATTCTTTTTACTTCTTCTTTTTACTTCTCATATTCTTGGTTCAAAAAAACTTTCAGTGTCAGTTTGCCTCAGCCTTATTGAGTTTTCCAGCAGTATATTCAGTAGAACAAGTAAACAGAGACAGAGAAAAAATCTCTCTTTTTCTTACAATCCACCTTAATTCTCAATAGAATTTTATGAAGGCAAGCAGAAAAAAAGATGTAGAAAAGGCTAAAAATACACAAGGATACAAAACCAAAGAGCGTTACTGGCACGGATTAGATAGAATAGAAATTATGAAATGTAGTTTGAGTCTGATTTTTCTATAACGTTTGATTAGAGTCCAAGATGTCTATAATACAAAAATCTTGTGAAAAATACTTCCGGATTTCGTCAAGAAAAAGCTTTTGTTTTCAAAAAATTTAATCTATGATTGAAAACATTCATATTATAATTTTGTTTTATTTTCAATTCAAACAGAACGCAATCTATAAAATCTGCTTTGCAATTAGTCATTATATTTCCATCCGATGTTCCAACAAAAAAATGCTTTAGATGACGTTTTTCAAATACTGAATTTGAAAAGCCTGATTGTTTTCTCTTCAACTGATTTTTTCACTTAATAGTGCATTGACTAAAAAACAACCAATTTCACCTACACTTCTTCCAAGAATAAGAAACTAGATGATCACCGATTCTTCTGTTACTTTGTTTGGCAGGTGGAGGTGCAAGCCTTCTTTCCATTTTCCTTTTTTGGTCTACTTCTTTTTTTGTTTCAAAGAGTTTTCGAGAGTTCACGAGTACCTCTTCATGATGTATTGTCTTTCTTTTCTCATTACATTTCCTTCCATTTCAAGATTGATGAGAATGTAGGCGTGAAGTTTGGTAATGTCACCTGATGCCAATTAGCTTGACCAGTGATGCAAATAGCGTGGCACAAAGCCACATCCCATTTATCCCTCTTGTAATTATAAACAGTGGTTGACAGTGATCGCATGACTTTCTCAAATATTCATGGCCGCACGTCCGAACGACGACATTACTCAATCCGTGAACCATTATTAGCTTCTTTATTCTTCAATGTCTATGTGCTAGGACGTGATTTCGGTTCGAGTGTCGTCATTTTCATCTTTGTCCATCGTAGAATATGCATACATCATATTGTCGATTGGAAAATTCAAATTAGTCTCAAAGAATGAAATGAGACCATTAACAACACAAAATACG
The DNA here is from genome assembly GCA_000143925.2 of Caenorhabditis brenneri. Taxonomy (NCBI): domain Eukaryota; kingdom Metazoa; phylum Nematoda; class Chromadorea; order Rhabditida; family Rhabditidae; genus Caenorhabditis; species Caenorhabditis brenneri. The sequence goes on from GL379794.1 coordinate 1,300,336, forward strand.
TTAGCTACTTCTGGTTTTGTTATTCTTGTTAATTCTTGGATAATTTGATGCCTAAAATGGGTTATTTTTCAAGAATCTAATCCAGTGAACAGAAATTGTGACGAGGGAAATATCATAGGGCCTTAGAAAATGATCGGCCTTTCAACGAATAAATCCTTCTTTCTTGAAAGATAACTTACTTGTTTGGACTATACATCCTCTGATCAAGTATTATAACCATCATTCTTATTTTTATTCCCACTCGGTTGAACCGTCAATCTAAATACGAACATTTACCTGGTCTTACTATTACTTTTTGGTCCTTTCATATGCTATCGTTTTTACTTATGCTTTCAATTGTATTAACATTGACCTTTTTCCGATTCCAAACAAAAGTCATCGCCAATCGCTCCATGACATGCTGCCCTGCACAAGATTTATGACTCATTCTTTCAACATTCTACACGTACTGTCCTCAAACTTTTCGCTTTTCCTGACTTTTCCTTCGACTTTTTCTTGCAAAATATTCCCCTATTTTTTGGTGTTACAATGCTTCAGCCTTGACCGCTATCTCCACCTCTTTGGTTTTTTTTACAAAAACTTCTGACGAACTGTTCTTGTCTCCCAACTTTCTACCGTCTTTCTCACTCTTCTCCACTATCTCTCATTTCTCCTCCTCCGCAAAAAAACATATTTCCATCAAGCATCTTTTATGTTCTCCCCAAAAATTGTTATCATTCGATTGACTATCTGTACTTCTCGACCGTTCTATATTTACTCGTCAACATCTTAATGGAACAGTATTTTAAGTACGTTGTTCCAATGCGTCCGGTGCCACAGCACCGTGGACATCCACCACGCAATCGCAGATCCAAAAGCTGCACAGGATGTTGCTCAAAGTGCCAGTTATTTGTCTCATATTTACTTGTGGTGAGTTATTTGGGAACGGCATTGTACAGCATGTAGTGGGAGAAAGGAAAAGGAAAAAACTTGGTCCGAAATTCTGATTCATCTGAGAAACAATAGAAACAGTAGGATTTCTCAAAGTCTTGCAAAAACTTTGGAAGCAGGAACAAAAAATGATTCATTACGTGAAAAAATTCATTTTAGAGCATTCACCGGAAGTAATATAAAATCTAAATGATGGCACCATCTGAAATGAGTTTGAGACAAGCGCTGATAAAAAATAGAGAATTATTGTACATTTTTGAATAGTGCCATTGTTTCCATACCGAAAAAATGATTGAACATGCTTCCGCCCATAACTGCTCTATTGTTGAACAAGGGTCTCATGAGGGGTCTCAGAAAACTGAAAGCTACATAATTTCAAAGAAGCAATATGTCCCTCATTTCGCTGGTTTTATGAATGATGAAGCCCTACGAAAAAGACCAGAAACACCAAACTTTGAAAATAAAAAATTTCATATTTCCAGAAAACCTCATGTTTGGTGTATAATATACAGCAAACTAATATGGGTTCCTTATTTCTTCTGAGACATCTCATAAGACCCCTATTCGTTATCATCTCCCCCAATCGGATTTTTTTTCAACCCCATAGACCCTTTATTCTACGATAGAGCGCCACTAACTAATCAGAAGAGTACCAATATAATATCGAGCCCATTATCATTCAGATCGTCGGAATCCTTTTCCTCGCACTTGCCATTTGGTTGTATATTTTCCGAGGTGATTTGATTCCGCTGATTCAAAGCCACTTCTACGTCAAATGTATCTGCTTAGCAGTTGGATGCGGAATTTTCAACGTCATCATAGGATTTTTAGTCCACTCTGCTGTGAGCAATCGATGTGCCCTCGTTTTTGTGGGTTAAAAAAACAAATTATAGTTATATCACTATGATATTTACAGTATTTGCTCATGCTTATTGTCTCAATGATAATGGAGGGATGTTTGATTTACTTCACATTCTCATATCATGCTACCTACACTCAAGAGCTTGATGTATCATTGCCAAACGACATTCTCAACAACTATAACTCTGATCCAATGATTGCCAAAGCTGTGAACTTCTTGCAAAAAGATGCGAAGTGCTGTGGATCCAACGCTTTCAATGACTGGCCAAAACCAGAAGTGGAAGATCATTACCTCCCATATGCTAAGGTACAGAACAAAAAAAGCTGACGTTCAGACAACTTATTTGTTTCAGACTGTTGTTCAAAGAGTTCAATACGTGCCTGATTCATGCTGTAAAAGTACTCATCAACGGAAAGGATGCGCTCTGAGTGATAGTCCAAACAACATTTTCTACCGAGTAAGTCATCCAAATAATAATTTTTCCCAAATACATTCGTGTGTTTTGAAACTTATGAGAAGCTCTCATGTCAATCGACGTCACTTCTTTTTGAGAAAAGTTCTTGAAATAACAAAAAGAGCCACCACAACATACTTCAACTTCTAGGGTTGTTTACCGTTCCTGAAAGAGGAAGTCTACAACAATCTCAACTTCCTGTTCACCGTCACTGCTGCTTCATTGGTCCTCCACTTCGCCAACCTCATCTTCGGTTGTTGTGCTTGTTTCAGAAACGATGATGAAGAAGATGAGAATCCATTCAAAGACTATGATCAGGAAATGCACCTCTTCGAATAAGAAACATAAATTGTGCATGAATTTTGACAATTTCCAGAAATATACAAAAATACTGATGTCATAGATGTAGGTGAACGAAAACACAAATACTGGTGCATGTTGTTTTCTTATTCATCTACCATTATTTATTCCCCCTTTTTCCCCCAATTAATGCTACTTAGACCCGGTATTCGGGTTAGTTCTTACGGTAATTTTTTTCCAATACAAACTTATTTTTCAGTTTGATGCCTAGCATTGTAATTTTTTTGAATTCTTTCAAACAACGATTCCATGGCTTTCCCCTCAAAATTTGCGACACTTTTCATGTCGATCTCCCCTTTTCTTTGCCTTTTTTGTCTATTTTTACCCTTGAAAATGAGCAAAAAACGTTTCTTTCAAGTGTTCTGGCCCCACTTTTTTCATTCATTGCTTTCTTTTCTCACCATGTATAAGTACTGAAAGAACAAAGTGTTTTATGCTCAACCCAGAATGACAAACAGACAAAAAATAGTTAGAATTCCAAATAAAATGATGAAAAAATGATTTCTAAGAAACGTAATGGTTCCAGTCATATAAGATAGCTCCGTTCGTTAAGTACAAATGATTCTCCCTGGTATGTTGGGTCGTTTCCGACGACAACTGATGGGCTTGTAACTGGTGGCGTGAACCTTCGCATTGAGCCGTATTGTGTGCATTCGCACGTCTGAACTCATCAGTTTCATTTTTGTAAAAAAAAAGAGCACTTCAAAAAATACATGGGAAAACAGACAAGATTAAAGGGGAAAATGACTAAACAGATGACAAGAGGGGTTGAGGAACATGGACACCACAATGACAGGGAACACTCACATCACTTAATGCTATAGATTGTTCTCCTGAATGAGAATGGCCAGAATGATTGAAATGGCCAGAATGATTAGAAGGGTTCGATGAGTAGTTTGAGTATGTGTTATAAATAGAAGGACGTGGACTCCGACGTGGTGATGATGAGTTTTTGTGATTGTTCATATGACGAGGTAGTCCGTAGCATCGGTCATCATGATACTGAATATACACCCTTACAAAAGTCTTTTTTCTGAATATACTCACCGGTAACTGTTTTAGTGATGCGTTGTACTGTGAATATATGAGACATTGCTCCGGAGAATGTCTTTCTCCTTGCCTTGGTGGGATGCATCCAATTGAGCTCCTTGGTAGCCTCCCTCCAGTATGTACCATTCTTGGAATCCCGTTTTCTGATACAGGGCTGTGAATAAATTGCATTGGCGGTCGATATCCAATTGGGGATTGCATTTTGTTATTGTTGTACTGTACAAAACTAGCAGGAGAAGACCCGGACCCATTCCCATTACATTTCGGTTCATGCTCTATTCGCATTTGGCTAACTGCTTGAGGTCGTAATGGTTCGGGATATCTACTTGGTGCTGGTTGGTTTAACTGAAAAAAAACATTCTCGTTAAATAACATTTACAATCAGTCTTGAAAAACGTACCTGATCAAATAACCTAGAATCTATAGAGCCTTCCCTTGCATGCAACATTGCTGGTCCCCAATCTATGACCACTTTTCCTGCTAATACCAATCCAACTACCATTGTTGTCGGCCCAGCGAGCCATACCTTGAAAAATTCATTTTGATCATTGGTTTATTTATTTCAGTGATTACCTTTCCGATTTGTGATTCTTTTTGAAAAATTGCAAAAACAGTGAAAACTAAACCCGTTGTTATAAGTCCGCATGATACGATTCCATAGCTGAAAAAGCAGATAAATGTTCGAGATTAGAGCCTAAAAGCAACAAATTGAGTTGCTCGTTCGTTCAACTCAACAAATTCGAATTTCGAAAAAAAAGAATCGAATTGTCTGAATTGAATCTGTCTCACCTTATGAGATGAATCTGATGTCGATGCAATCTGGTGCAGCAACACATTCGGTTGAGTCGTAACTCCCGGTCAGCCGGCAATGAGTCGCAACTGCTCTATCACTGACTTTTGTGTCCAAAACTCAAATGCGCTCATTTATGGACATAGAAAATGTATACGATTGTTGAAATCTATACGAAATTTGTGTCTGAATTAGTATCCTCGTAGACTACAAAGTTTTCGAACGGTGCCGTCGGTACTTTTCTGAAAAAAAAAGAAGAGAATGTTTTGACAGAACCCAGTAGATCAGAATAGAACACCCAAAAATAACTGACACAGAAGACGGAGTAGAAAACAACAATAACAGGAAAAATGTGACAAAAAGCGCAGATTTAACATGAATAGAATAATACAACGACGAACAAGATGCCGAAAGAGAGGAATGGAGTAGAAGAAGGATCTGCATAAGGAAACAAGTTGGAAAGAAGAACAATAGAAAAAAGTGGCAGCGAATGACCTAGGTTTTTGAACCTCTTTTTGAATTTCTAGGTGCTTTTGTCCCAGTAGTGATTGGTGCGTACACCACCCGCGATATGACGTAAGGAAGTGTGGGAAAAAAGTTAAAACGTACTTGGTGCTTCTTTCTTGTACTTCATTTTTGTTTCAACTGTTGTCCGAAACTACTACATCGCGTGCAACAGAGTTTCACAAAATGAAAGGAGAAGGCGACGAAAATGTGAAAAAGAAGTAATTCTTTGAGTTTTTCTACGAGCTAAAGTGGTATTTGTATTGATTCTAAACTCAAAAAAAAAAAGAAAAACAGAAAGCAAAAGGCGGCTGGAATTATGCAATTTGCATCTTATTTCATTTGAAAGGAGAAAAGAGAGCGGAATTTCGAGTAAAGTTTTGTTTATTTAGTCTAATATGGAATATTACTGAAATTTGATAGTAGCTGAATAAAACAAAATGAATGAATAAAAAACCCTGTAAAACCCGATATAAAAGTGACCTTTTCACCTCATATGACTCACTTTAAGAAATCGAATTGCAACCCTCACCTTTATTGCTTTCGATTCAATTAATTTGATTTTCAAGTTTTACGATTGAAAGAGTGAGAAGTGAGTGAAGGAATAGGAGAACAGCCAGTGCCAGCCTCTCCCTTTCCAATTTTATTTCCTGTTTTAGACTCACACCACCACCCCCTATATATTCATATTTGCTGCTCTTGCTACTACTGAACACATTGCATTTCGGTGCGGGTGCGAAACGAAATGAAATAGCAAAAAAATAGGGTGAAGAGCACGAATGAATGGAAAAATACCAAGATGCGAAAATTGAGAGAGTAGATGACAGAATGAAAACAGAAAGGTAGAATGGATTGGAAATGGGGCGGATCGAGTTACGATAGTGAAGAAATGGGCGGAGCTTGTTCTTAGACAGATAATAACTCAGTCGTAAATCTACAGTAATCTGATAGTTTATGCCGCCCATAATTCATAATTTGAGGCAAATTTGAAATAGACTGAAAAAGGATTTTGAAGAAAAGCCATAAATCCAAGAGCGATCATAAAATGGGAGAAAATATAATTGGATCCCTAGAAGTCCAGCGCCACCAACAATTGACTAGTTGGGGGGAATACACGTTTTCTTTCAATTCAGCTCCGCACTGCAAAACACAAAAACGGAGGGCAGGACCCTAGTTGGCACATTTCATCGTAGACACTCAGACTGTGTCTGTGTGTGTGGATGTGATTCAAGTATCCTAGGAGGGACGAACAAAAGATTTTCTAAAAGAAGTAGGGAGAGAAGCACAAGTGACTGAGTGTATGTGTTATGTGTCGAGTTGAAAAACGACAAAAAACTAGGATGATGGGACGAAGATGTGTCCAACAACGACGACAATAGCTCAACGATTCAGGAGACCCCCCCCCCCCCCCAGTTCAACCCAAACAGATCTTCAAACCAAGGTGCGTGTTACAATTTGAGCTTCTGAAAAATCGGGCTGATGATCAGGATTTAAAAAAAAAAAGATCTTTACAGTATCTAACGAACAGATATGCTTAGCCTTTCAACCTTTCACAATAATGACTTGTCTATCATCATATTCGCCCTGAATAGTACCAAAACAATAGTCTTAACCGATAAAACAACTGCTTCAGTTTCCAAAAGGGAATTTGATCATTGATGATCATTGCAGCTAAGAGTACAGTACCGTTTATTTTATTTTTCTTATAAAATTTGTTCCCCAAAACCGGAATCGAGTAATTGTTTCCCAAAACCGGAATTGGTCATAATATGCTTGTGAACAGACAGTATCAAAACATGTCTACAGGAAATTGACTGGAAATTAAAATTCATACATTTCTATCAATATTTTGTTGATCTTTTTAACACATAAACCAGAAACAGAAGACGTCACAGACTGGTTGAAAAGAAGCGGATCGCCTATGTATCCATTTTCTTGGTACTTGTCTGAAGAGTCTCTAAAATGGAGATTGAAAGGAGGAAAACTCTGGTTGATAGAAAAATTAGAGGGTTGAAAATAGAAAATGAAAGAATTCGCTTTTAAAACGGAAACATTCTCACGAAAGATTTGAGTTGGTTCGGTGGAAGCCTGGGACATAACCATCGTTGTCGACCACTTTTTTTCAACACGACACAGAAAATCTTCAGAAAACCGGACCCTTCTCTGCTTCCACTTTACTTGGAAAAGGATAAAGAGCACGGCAAATTGGGCGTGAGGTTTCGACACTGACATCATGGCGGGAGACCCCAAAGTGAAGAAAAGAAAAAAGGAAAAAGCAAAATAAGACGAAAGGAAACTACTGGGTGCGGGTGGGAAAAGGAGTGAAAATACTAGAAACTGAGAAGAAGAATCGCATTTTTCTTTGGCCTTTCAACAAAAAAGTTCCTGTGACGACATCGTCTCGGAGGGCGTGAAAAAGAAACGGAAGTGCTTAGCAACCATGCGTCTTTTGCGGCTCGAAAAGATGCAACGACTAAAAACAACAAAAAGTGAGAAAAGGAAGAGATGGAACAAAGAAAAATGGTGGGAGGAAAGTCTGACTGGAAAACGAGTCAGACCAAAGACAATTGGGAACCCTTTTGTCTTTTAAAATGTTTGTCGGTCGTTCCATATTCACTAATTCACAGACACCTCAACTGTTTCAGTCACGAGGTCATACTTTTGAAAATATACATGTGATGGGGGGAGGGGGGGGAGGGGTTTAAGTTCTCTGAGAAACTTATTCATGGTAAAAAGAGGGTTTTGAATGATAATACGTAATAACATCTATATAAAAGTAAACCAGATGCGTGTCGAAATGAAATCACTTGACAAAAAAAAATGGGAATCCTTATGACAGATTTTACTAAATTAGGACAAAATATTTAGTCATAGCTCATATTCAGTGGGAATGCAATGAAAATACGGATTTTTGAAATTTTCGAACCATTTTTCCACAAAAACATCCTAAGACAGTTCCAAATTTGAGTTAGGCTGCGAATTTCTCTTTTTGGTCTTGATAGAGCAGTCAGAATATAAAAAACAATTGTTTTTTAACAATATGTTTTTTTTTGTTAGTGTAATAAACTCAAACTGGGGATATTCTTTTACTGTAACTGTCTTCGAGTTATATCTGATCCAGAAAAAAATGTAATTTCGAGTAATGAGAGCTTACCAAGACCAACTTTCCTAGTGGAAAAACTTTGTATTCACGTTAAAAACACGTACACATGCACCCAATACAAAGAAACACGATCAGATTACCGGAAGTGCCAACAGAATTTCTTTCTCCCACTCTCTCATCAGAATCATGAATATTTGACAAAGAAGAGTGTTGGGAGGGAGGATTCTTTTCACATCATAAACCACGATTAAAACTAAGAAGAGTTCTGATTTTTGAAAAATCGGTTCTGAACCGATGGGGAAATCTAGCAGCTTTTTCTTCTCTCTTTTTTTGATTAGGGTGAATACGTGTCTTTTCTGAGCTTCTATAATTAGCAGAATTACAAGAACGTAAGACATCCGATGAAGTTGCACATGGAGGGGCACAAAATGAAAAAAGAAAAACCGGAAATTGAAGCTAATCGACCAAGGCCATGATATGTCTCCAAGTGCACGCAAAATGCAAAAAACATTTAGCACATCTGCTTAATTCTCTCTTTAATTTTTTCAAACCTTAGTTTGCAAATTACAGCGTATTAGTACGTGAACAAGTATTCCATTTTGAGAAACGTTGGTTTAGTTCTTGATTATTATTTCAAAATATGTATAAGTAAGTTTTTATTATTGAAACAAGAGCAGCTTCATAAACTGAGAGCCTTGAATTGAAATGAAAATGCACTTTTTCCGTTCCATCCGGTTGATTTTTTTTACAATCATAATCCGCAAGTTTCCTTCCAATAACCCGGAAATTGAATCCCAAGAGGAGTAAGAAGTATACTTTTACTACATTGATTCTTTGAACTCACAGAATATGAAATGTTCATGTGGGCAAGTTTGAAACTCGTGTTGCTCATGAAAATCAACGTTTTGATGAATACTCATTGTGAATCATATCTGTTTCAAGGAATGAATCAGAATTTTTTTGTGAGTATAACAGATTATCAGCCAGCAACATACACGTCGTTGTTCATGTTTTTTTGGGTATTGAATACCTCTTAATTATACGATCATGCCACATCAATGTCAATTAAGGATGAAAAACAATATTGCATCGCTTTCAACTCTCCCAAACTTCACGGGAAACTGTTTTAGTCATTTCCACTTGCAAAGATCATAGTAACTCTAGAACTTTCTCCGGAAACAACTCAAAGTTTACTTCCAGTTCAACGAATTTTAGTGCAACTGTGAAAGAACGGGCAGCGGGCTAGACTCCACAAAAGTAATAACAAATTTTGGAGGGAGGAAAAGGTGAAAAAAGTTTTGGCTCGCTAAACTTTGTGACTCTGATGAAGTAAAAAAGAAAAAAAAATAAGAAAATAGAGAAAAGTGGGACCCGATGATTTCAAAAGAGGAAGAGGGAAAAGAAAGGAAAAAAGAAAGGTTGAAGGGGTCGCCAGCGCAGACAAATTCGGTTTTGAATAATTTGACTCTCTGTGCATTGCTTTTTGCTACGTTGCAGCCTTCGGTTTTGCTACGTCGCCAACAATAGGTACATCATGTGAAGAGGGTGTGCATGTGTGCGTCCCTTCGAAAATTTCGTCGACCAACCCACGTCATTTTTCTTTTTTCTTCTTTTTCAAAATCACCAAAAACCTTCTCCGGTGGTGGTAGAATAATAATACAAGAAGCTAAGACTCGTCTCGAGCAAGCTAATCTTTTTCTTTCATTCAGAATTCCAATTTCTGAACAGATTCTACAACATCTGTTGAATTCGAAAAAACGGTTAAAAAGACAGTAATCAGAGGGAATATAAAAAAGAGGAATTGCATATAAACAACATTAAACGATCTTCTTCACATCTTAATTTAAACTTCAGGTCTTTGATTTAGAGCTCATCGAGGTATGGAACAAGTGATGTGCTTCCATATGCGGACAGGGAAAGCTTTCCGTTGACACGAGACAAGGCCTGCAAAAATGAAGCAAATTAAGACATGTATCCAATTTTGCTGCAGTTCTCCATCAAAATTCAATTAGTGAAATGGATACTTTGAGTGCATACTCATGAATTTTTGATAAACTTTGAAATGAGGAAAGTTTTTTGGTTCAAAGACAAAAACTTTACAAACCTGAGTGACTTCTTGGGAAGTAACGGCATTGATGGCGTCATGGATTTCACGTGGTGAAGTTTCGACTCCAGCAAGAACTTGAGTAGCCTTCTCCAAAGCAACACCAGATGCGTTTTGAGCTTCGGCAAGAACCTGAATTCGGAATTATGTAATTGGAAGAGGTTATTTATAAGAAAGAATCCCGATATTTGAGATGCATGTCTATCACTTCACAACCGATTCATAAATTCATCTTACGCAAAAAAAGGTAAAAAGCGAACTTTGTTTGATTCTTTAGACATTTTCGAAATCCTGATTTTCAAGTGCCCGTTCCACTATTTTTCCGGTTCGATCGTTTGATTAACAAATGTTTTGATGTTTTGAAACAGTTTTTAGAAAAATAAGTCTAGGGATCTATCTGGTAAAAACTGTGGACATGCTTCAAGAGTCATTCTCTCTAAATTCATTTGTATCCTGCTTGCAATTATGAAAAACGGTGTTTTGGCAAAAAACGTTTCTAATAGAGATGATTCAAAAAAGACCGTCTGATAAGACTAACAATTAATTGAGCATGACCAGTATAAATTCAGAAATTAACTTTCTTTGCTAAGCTTGTGCATGTTTGATTCACCTCTAGTTCATGTCTTTTTTGATTTTCCCTGCAGTACAAATTGATACAAACCTTTACACTAGCGGCCTTCTTGGCGTTATCGATATCCTTGACATTTGCTGACTTGATAGCAGAGGCAATGGACTTGGTGACTTCTGTGATCTTCGAGTTCTCAGCCGAGAATTGAACTCCGACGAGACCGGCATCCTGGTAATTGAGGTTGACTGAGATAGCCTCAGAGGTGATCTTTTGTGCGGCGTTCAGGAGAATCTCAGCAACAACAGCTTGAACAGCTACGTCCTTGGTAGAGGTGATAGCAGATCCTTCTCCGGCGATGGCTACATAAGAACGGTTTCCGCGTCCATCTCTTTAACAAGAAATATTAGTTTTCATAACAGACAAAAGAGCAACTCACTTGCGAACTTCTCCTCCAAAGTACTTGGATGGAGCGGCCTGAGCAGCTTTTCCTTGTCCAAGTGGGAATTGAGAGCTTCCAGCTTGAACGAGAGTGTCGTGGTCAACATTGACTCCTACAAGAACAGCGTCTCCGGCAACAAGTCTTGCTTTCTGTAAGAATCATTAATTTATAATTTCAAACAACCAAGAAACCAACAGCAAATGCCGACAAATCTTTAGCTGAGACATTGTTAACACTGTAGTTGGAGAGTCCGAGTCCTCCATTTCTGAATGCGGCTTGGTGAAGTTGCTCGAAGGCAATGGTGGTTCCGGTGAGGTAGGTGGCATCTGCTGGGAGAGTATCGTGCTTTACATCTTCAACATCCCATGGCTTGAAAGCGTTGTTTCCGAGCTGTCCGAGGAGGGAAAGAGCAACAGCGGATTGGTCACGGACAACGTTAACTTCAATGGCAAGAACATCACGGTTGGAGACAGCGGTCTGTAATGAAAAAAAGTTGAAAGCTGTCCGCTTATTCAATATTCTGAGTTTAGTACGCTATATAATTAGAGCAACAGAGTCTGGTCACGGACACTTTTTTTACTCATGGAAAACACGTGTTTTATAGAATCTACCAGTTGTTTTTCTCAAATGTAGTTTTTCAATTCCGCGATTCACAGTTACGACAAAAGTTTTCAGTTGATCACTAGAATGGAATCCGTTGCATGCCCTTTTTCGGTTTTAAACTATCAAATTTAGAAGGTTTTTCTAAATCTCTATCGGTCGTCTTCACTCTTACCAATTGTCCTCCATTTTGAGCGGTGTTCCACACAAGAGCCAATCCTGGGAACTCTGGTGCATCACGTCCGACGCTGTTACGGATGAGGTGGGTGAGTCCTTGCTTGTTAGCTGGTTGATAACGACTTCCAGCACGGAAAGCCAAAACGATAGATGAGGTCGCTCCTGTGAATATATAGAGACATTATTTCTTTGTTTTCGATCTTTATCTTATCGTCTCATATCTAATCTGTACTTACCGTTCAATTCCACGCTGGCGACCTTAAGACCGTTTTCCAAAACAGTTGTTTTCTCTTGAACTCCGGCAGACTTAGCGGCAGCCGATGCGAAACGCTTCTGAAAAAAGTCAGATTACATTTTAGCACTTATTTGTTGCAAATTTTATTTTTGTTTTCAATTTAGTTCATCTTCATATCATAAAAGACCAAATTGTTGTTCAGTGCACCAAAGGTGAACTTTGAATTGAACACCAATAAGGCGTTGTTTGCATCAATTTTCCAGTCCTCGTTTTTTCAATTTTTGTTTACAATTTGTTTCATCCCTTCAAAATCTCCTCAAACGTACCGCAACTGTTCCTGATGGGCGCGAAAGCATGATTGTAACCCTGAAAAATGAATTTTTATATCAAACATTAATGAAATTTGGAAAAGAAGAAGTGAAATTCAAAGAATTGGGAGAAACGCGTTTCTAGATGTTTTCGAGTGAAACCCTTCATGTTTTTGTTTTGATTTTGGTATCTCTGGATAGAGAAAAAAATCTGCAGCTTTGTGATAGAAAGATTTTTGAAAAAATAATCATTTTTGGCTTTAAAAAACTGGAAAATGTTTTGGGCGGCCGATAAAACGAGCGACTCGGCACTTTACTTTGTCTCAGCGGGGCGCGTTTGCAAGTGGTGGCCGGCGACCCCCGTGATTTGACGGCCACAGAAAGGACAAACAAAGTACACTTCACTAGACAAGACGTTTCGAAAGAAAAGTGATGAAATGGACAGATGGAGTAATGCGCCTTATTACGAAATGATGCGAGGCGTTAAGAAAAGACCAATTATATTCATTTCATGCCGTTTTGTGATACGAATCGGTCACTTCGAGGTATTATATTTTCATTTTGAAATTGCTGTTTTTCAGTTTTTTGACGATACTCGAATTGATTCAGTTTTTTCAAACGATTTTTGCAGAGAAATAATGGCTGACTCCAAAACGATCCGGAAGAAAGCGGTTATTGTTGCTCCCGGCTCTTACAACCCACCAACATACGGTCATCTTCGAATGCTGGAGGTATTTTTTGGAAATTTATGGAAACGGACAATTTATGTTTTTTAGGATGCAAAAGCATCGTTGGAAACCGATGGATACGAAGTTCACATGGGGATAATGACTCCTGTCAGTGATGGATATGGGAAGAAATCTTTGATCAGTGCCAGCCATAGGTAATGTCACAAAACCAAAAACAGTGAATATCAGACAGCTCTGAAACATCAGAAGTTTCAAAATTTATCATCAAATTTTTCAGACTTGCAATGACTGTTATCGCAACGGAAAACTCTGATTGGATTCGCGCAGATAAATGGGAATGTTCGATTCCGGAGTGGACAACAACGCTGTGTGTTCTTAAATATCACGAGAACGAAGCAAAAGTATGACTAGAAACTTTGAAATCAGTAGATCCATTTTGATTCAGAAGTGCTTTGGAAACGACGTGGAAGTTTTTCTTCTTGTTGGAGGAGACGTCGTTGAGACTTTCGATAAATTTTATGCCGATGGAACGCCAATTTGGAAACAAGAGGATGTCGCTGAAATTGTTTCAACTGGTCTCATCGTTCAGCCACGTCCAGGATCAAATCCAGAGAAAACTATCAGTGAAATGAAACTGAACAATGGCTTAACGAATGTTCACATAATCAAGGTTAGTTATGAACAAAAAAAATCATTTTGGAAAAAAACAGGAATGAAAACGTTTCTCAAGTATCTATTTTCAATAAAATACATTCAATAAAATATAATTATTCTCAGAACGCCATAGCTTCCAACGCTATCAGCTCAACAAAACTTCGTCAAGCTATCAAGGAAAATCGTTCGATTAAATACTTAACACCGGATTCAGTCATCCAATACATCGAAGAAGCCAATCTATACAAGTAAAAGTGATCCGATCTCAAACTTTCAAGAGTTTGCACCAATGCTAATCTACACTGAAACTAAACAAGCCACATTAGTCCGTCGTTTCTGTTCACCGTATGAATAACAAGCTCAATAGCATGGAATAGTTCTCTTCAAAAATTAATCTCACTGTTATTTTGCTCACTTCTGTTCACCAATTCAATGAATGTGATATGCTAGATTATTTGTATTTGAGTTTTTCACATTGAATTACAAATATGCCACTCTTAGAAAAGCATTTTCCAGCTTTTTCCGAAAATCGATTCCGGACACATGCATTCGTCGTAGAAGCGTTTTGTGTTCATTCACTTCACTAGGCAGAGACATTCTCTACGTCTCTCAAGTACCCACGCCTTTCGGATATTCACTTTTCATCCCTCGTCTCTTCATCGCTGAAAAAGAGACTTACGCGAATTGCGTGTTTTTGTGCCAAGTTCAAACGCGCTCCACTGAGGGAATGTTTTTTTTCATGTGACGAACGCTCGTTCTAAGCATAACTTTTCTGACGTTAACAGAGTATACTCAATTATACTGACAACAAGGCAAAACTGAACCGAGTAATGAATTTAGATTTTCAGATCAGAGAGTATAGAAAATATCTGATTTTCATACATTTAGCGTTTACTTCACAGCCAAATTTGTTCTTGTTACATGCAAAGTTGTATTAATAACATCATATTAGTTACACATATATCATTGATCATTTCGAAATTCAGTCAAGTTTTTTTTATTCTATGAGTTTATGCAATTGAAAAGTTTACTGATATTACGTTTTCATATGTCCCAGATATTATTTCTAAATGTATTCATATCATCTTTTTTCGATAAGTGTTAGTATTTCCATTGTTGCTACTGTCGACGTTCTTGAATACACCGAATGCCGATTCTCTACGAAATGTATTGTTGTTCTAAATGATTTTGAGAACTGGAACTAGAAATGTTCCGAAACCGCTTCATAATACTTTGAATCAGAAACATTTTTGATACAAAAGGCACTCGATCGATGCTGAAACCCCTCGATATATTCTTAATTCAACTGAAAGTTAGTCTGACAAGGAATCTTTCTTATTTGATGAAGTGCAATAGCATTGCTGTTGCTTCCGGTCAAGAAAAATTTGTAATCCTTTCAAATATGCTTCAGCAATAGCTTTTTTGATGAAAATGAGAAAAAAAAACATAGAGACATGCATTGAATAAGGTTTCTAGTTCACCGTCTAATAGACGCGCTTCATCTGTTTTGCTCGTCGGTTCATGTGTTTGGTGTTTGCGTAAATTCGATATTCCAGGGGATATTCCTGTTGTCATCTTTTTTTGCAGAAATGGCTCAAGAACCGCCTGTTGAACCAATCGTCGATAAAAAAGCTAACAACGTGGGAAAAAGTCTGGGAAATGTTCCACTGCATGTCTTCGAGAAAATTGTTCGGAGGATGGATCCACATTCTATGTAAGTCTTTCGACACAATGATGTTATGTGATAGTCTAGAAAATAAGCTGAAAATAATGAATCGGTTTCTCTCATTGAAACTCCGCCAGCTGCAAGTACCGAAAATCCAGAATTAGCTTTAAATGCGCTTTGACATTTTGTTATTCTTTATTAATGTGTTCACTAATTCTTTCGATGAAATTTGAAAGTGTTTGAAGAGCAGAAGCATGCTTCATGAGCATCAATGAGCCTTTCCAGTTTAGCAACACAATTCAGAATGTTAAGCAAGAGTCCGAAGTTTACACAGGATAGGGTTACTTTTTCCGAACACCTCTTAAGGATACTCAACTATTTATCATGAGCGTACTTCAAATACGGTTTCAACAGCTGAAAATCAAAATTAACCTTTTTCAGATTCGAAGTGTCATTGATTTCTGAGCCGTTTTTGGATAAAGTGACAGCTTTCAAATATGTGGCTGAATATGCCAACTGGACAGTTCACCCAATTACGAAAACACTGGAAATCGGAATGAATAATGATATCAAATTAACGTTTCATATTCAGCATCGCCCATGTCGGAGTAACTTCGACAAGTTGAATGCAAATGGAAAGTTTGGATCCATATCACGAGAAGAAGAAAAAAGAGATTGTGTGAAATACTATTTCATAAGAGATTATGACCAGATGGGGCTTTTCAAAGAAATCACTGAACATGTGTTGAGCCTTTTCAAGGTTAAGAAGTTTCGATGTTATCTTTACACTGACACCGCCTTGCAAGAGTTGTTCATGTGGAATTATACGAAAACATTCTTCGACTTCGGTGTATCTGTTGAAGAGACAAACGCAGAGCAAATGACGTATTTGTTAGAAAATGGAAAATTCACAAATCTTCATTTGTTAACCAATGTTCCGAACTTCAATTTCCCAAAACAAATTAGCACTACAAATCTGGCCATCAATAATGTGAAATCGTTGGGCGTGAATAATATTTTGGATTACGGATGTCCAAAAATTGAAGTTGGAGAAATTGAGTATGGAGAATTCAACACTATATTGAAAAATTGGCTGGCCAAAGAAAATGACTCAATTGAGTCATTGAATGGCACTCTACGACCACCCGTAAGCGAATTATTTGATGGAATCAAGACACGGCCAACTGTTTTTGAGTGAGTTTTTCGTTTTTATAACAGTCAATGTAGTTTGGTTTCCTGAATATCAGCCAATTGGCTTTATTTGAATTTCTTCGATCGAAGCTTTTTCAATATAAACGTCTTTCAGTATTGCCGATTACCGACTCCGAGTTCAAGTTTTCAACCCAGAAAACGCCGTCGACATTCAGAGGAGCACTGACGGACGTATTGCCACCATTTTTGTGTGTGAACGGAGATTCCAAATAATGACTTGGCATCCGAAGCATTTCAAGTACTGCTCCCGTTCTACGAAAACACGATTTGGGATCATCAAAAATTGATAATTTGATCAATCAAAATCGTTCCTTTTTAAATTCCTAAGTTCAAAACTTGAAGCTTTATTTTCTTTTTGATTTGTATCGAAATCTCTCCACTCTTTCCAAACTAGTCTAGTCGAACTTTGATTGTACACCCTCATGCATCTTCACAATTCCCAATTTCTCCGCTTGGAAACATAATATTAGTTATGTTTAGAGTAATTCTGCTTCTAAATCTTTTTTATGCCCTGGAAGTTTTTTTAAAACTTGAATTCTTAATTTATTTGTATCTGTAGACTGATAAAAATTCGGAGAAATGACTTGTTTGAAATACGATAAAGCTCCTATTCAGCTTATGAAACAACGTGATCTGAAAGGAATGAACTTCCTCAACCAAACTCAAAAAAATTATTTTAGAAACAGGATCATAGAGGACACTCAAGCACTCCTGTTCATGGTCAAAACAGTTTTGTTTTTTTCACAAAAAATGAGATAATTTCTGGGAAAAGCAGAATCGGAAAGTTTCATATATACGTGAAGTTTCTTAAATTGCATATAATTTTTGATGTTTTTTTCCAGTTTCGATTTGTTTCCAAATGTTTTGAGATTGTTTTTTTTTATAGCGCATTCAATAGTTTTATTGGTTACCTGAGTATACAAACTAACTAGAGATACCAAGTTGTTTGACTTCAAAAAATTTATCTAAGCGTGAATTCATTTTAATTTGAATGAAAAAAAAACCCGTGCTATCCAAGAAACTTTGGGAAATATGCAAAACTGATAGTTTTTACATGGATAAAGAAGGAAACAAATCAAATTATCAGTCAAAAAATTTCTGCTAAAGTTGCTTCATTTCTTATTATTGTTCTCTTTGAAACCAGCTTTTTTCATGATATTGATACAATTTTGTTGATAGATTCAGAACAAAGCAAAAATACTTCGGAGACAAATTGAGTTTAATAACAGTTTGGTAGCAAGTATCTGATTCCTCTTTATTTCTTTCTTGTATTTTCTCAGGCACTACTAATTCTTACTTCATTTTTACATTTCTCCAATTTTCCGGTTAGACCCTTCCATGCCCCTCAACCTCTAACCCGTTCCTTTTAACAAAAGCACTCTTCCATCTTCCGCACCATGTTTCTTCCCCTTCTTTTTCATTTTGCCCTCGTTTTTTTTCATTAGATGTTCTTGTTTGCATTTATTCTCAAATAACTCCTCCGTTTCTTTTCTTTCATTTTGGTTTTCCGTTTACTCTTCTTTTCAGAGGCAAAAGAAGTGCGTGGGCAGATGAGTTAAAACAAATGAGGACGTGTACAGTAATCCAACATTTTTCAATGGGAAAAAAGTAACAGTGACGGAGATACGACGAGAAAATCCAAAAAACAAGCAAAAGGAGGGTCAAACAATGGATTTGGTTTTTTTCAGTTTTTTAAATGAAGAGGTCAAGTTATCTTTGTACTTTTTGCGTCAGTTCTGCAGAATTGAGGTCAATGGAATCAGTCTCGAAAGAATTTTTCACACAACTACCTAATCGTTCTGGAAGAGAGAATGTTTCAATATTCCACATCTCTGAATTCCTTCGGTGTCGTATTTCTCAGCCATTTTTTTGTAAAATAAGTATGCCAAGAAATGTTTCATGTAACGGCCATTATATACTTTCTACACAATAAATCTCCGGATATTTCTCACTACTTGGAAAAATAAACACGAATGACCCAAAACCACGGTGTAACATGCTTGCTCTCTCCCTTCACCAAGAGTTCCTCTTCATACCTTCTCCAACATTTTTTGTTCCTTTTCTCCCATTCATCTTTTGAAGATTGAACAAAAAAGTTAATTGAAAATGTTTTGGTACATAAGTACAAAATTGTATTGAATTCTCTATACACAGTCTCTAGAGAGGGGTTTTTTCCCGAATTCTAAACTTTTTCTTTATGAAATGCCTCTGTGTGAAGACACTTTGGCCATTGTCCTCGAACCCTTCGGTGTGGCATTAGTTGAAATTACGCAATCGAGTTTGATTCCTCTTCCCCCTTCTGCTTTCACTTTTCGTGTATACTCAAAACTAAATGGTTTGTTTTCTTTACCGATTACACTGTCCTTTCTCTTTTTTTCCAACTTTTCCTTCATATCTTCGTCTGTCTTAAAAATAGGGAATCTCTGAGTTCTTCTCCTACGCAATGTATAAAGTAGTGACAAGTTTGAAACAGAAAATAAGTAGAAATGAAAACGCATAATATCTATGCCAATTGCTTATAATCTACTTATGTTCTACTGTGACAGTAAAGAGGGATTTGATTTTGTTGGCAGGCGGGCAGTTCATATAATATGTACTTTACATTAGTATTGGGTGCTGTAAAAGCTACTCTTGAACACTAATACGACCGGTCTGTATGGTCCAGTTTGCCATTTTGTGAGAGATTTGGTTTCACTTCTTCTGCTTCGTTTCATTTTAAGTTGATTATTTCTCTTTTGTATAGTTACTGTATCATGTTACGGATCGTTTGACAGCAAATTGCAAATATTTTGAGTGCAATGCTAGTTTTTTTTCGATTATTGGAAAATTTCAAACAGATTTTGTGAACTATCACAAGTATTTTTACTTTTGAAGGTGTCATCTTTCAGAAAAAACTTACAGAGCTAATTATTCCAATAAGATCAACAAAATTGATTTTCTCGGAATTTCTTTGAATTTTGGTATAATATCTCTAATGCTAATTTCATTTATCAGGAGAAAACGAAAACCCCTCTTTCCTAAGAACCTTATTCTGTAAACGGTCTATTGAAGCTCAAGTGAAACCAAATATCTGTTTTCACAAACAGGATCGTTTTCTTTCATTTTCTTCTCGTGACCAAATATTCAATTACTTTTTTCCTTCAAGAATCAAGACGATGTAGGAGAGAATAATATCAAGACCACCTTCTTTAGGAAGTTAGTGAAAAAAATGGACCGGTCACTGTATGAATGTATGCTAATGTGTTTATTTGCCCGAGAAAAAATGAGGGAGAGCGCAAAGGTGTGTATTTGTCATATGGGTGTAAAACACGGGAAGAAAGCGGTTTTTGCGGACCGGAGGAGGTATAGAGCCGGTTGATATTGTCGTGTTCCATAGATTGAAGACATGTGAATGCTGAAGGAAACCCATCCACCGATTTCTGATTATTAACCCTTTTATGGCTTCTTTTCTGTGTTTATTAGCCCATAAATAGCTGCTGTAGGCAGCCGCAAAAAGGGACAAGGATTATAAAGATTTCATTCTGAACTCCCAAAAGATCACCCAAAACTTGTGAACTTACAGACCCGTGCCCTTTATTATCCTCCCATCCGTTTTCAGTTTTTGTAACATCATTGAAATTTAAAATTCTACTGTCCTCGTTGGATGTCCTCTGTGACTGATGGCCTAGCAATTATGCGCGACACCATCATCATAATTATGTATGAAACTACTGCCAGAGTTTTTTTTCCTCATCTTCAAAACGTGAGGTGCGTTTTCATACAGTTACTGACCCATATCGTCCTGCTGTGTTTCCTAGCAAGTCTTATGGGTGTTCGTTTGAATCCAATAACGCCTGACTGCTTCCGTCTAAATCTTCTCTTCCTTCTTTGTCGACGTCGTCTTCAAAGAGATTTGTTCATCTAATCTTATATCCCTAACGCCCTATTCTTCAAGTTTATTTTGTTTCTTATATTATTTTTTACTGCAGACCTGAATTGGAAATCAAAGTTTTCTGGACACACCCAAAACATTTATCCTTTTTTCGTTTTTTCTAGAAACCGTCATAGGTTATTTTTTGATTCATGCTGATTGTTGCTCAATATCTTCAAAAAAAAAAATTCCAGAAACACTATAGAAAGTTTCCTGAAATTTCGTTCTGGTATTACACTTTTCTTAAATCGCTTTTTTGATTTAATTCAACTAATATAACCTTGCAACAAATTCCCAAAGACACACCCAGATCAATTCCCAAAAAACTGTCGTAAATTACCATGTTGGACAGTACGGGAAAAGATATCTCATTAGACCCCCCTTGCGTCAAGATATGTAATAAAATTCCTCCCGTCCGGGTGACCTTCGTTAAAATCCGCCTACTACTATGAAGCGCGCCTAACATTATTCATACGCCCTCACCCAACACAGGTGATATCTTGACAGATGGCGATGTAAATGCATCAGTTTCTTCTCTTTTTTGCCGTTTTATTCATTTGACACTTTTCTTGCGGCAAGACCTTTCCGTTAACCTTTGTCATCAATCTCACTATCATTATGATCAGTGAAGCTTCTTGTTTCTAGGCATCCGAATTTCTCATCTTGCTTCTTTATCTTCTTAGGCGGCTAGCCCACCTGCTGATTCTTGCATTCACCTTTCTCTAAATATTTGCATATCTACCTAACTGTCTGTTCCGCCTTTCACCTTCAATTATCTGTTTTTTTCTCTATGATCATAACTGTATTCATAAGATTAATTTATAACTGTGATTTCACGTTTGATAATCAGTTTGTGAGGTGTGAAAACGATAAAACTCATGTTTTTCTTTCTGCCAACCACCCATTCTGCCAGTCCAACGTTTTGTAATTACAGAAGGATTAGCCTCTTTTTCGATAGTTTGCCGTGCAATCGGTTTGGTTTTTGAGTTTGCCAATTGTCCATTTGTTCTTTACCAATTCTTTGATCAGCGTTTGTACTCTACTTTTAGGTTGACAAAAGGGTTATTATTTAAAATTGCTCGTTTTTTGTAATCGGTCGAATAGACATAATCTTTTGGCCTCTACTTCTAGGTAATAATTCCTTCTCTTTCTGCTAAGTCCCTGTTTTTCAGCTTTTTCTTTCTCCTTGACCTTGCCCCTGTTACTTTTTTCCCTGAATGTTGTATGTCAGAGAAAGGAGAAAAAGGCAACAAAAAACTGGTTGCCTTGGTGTCTGACTGTATACATATTCGGAAGTGAAGGGATCTCATACATAAATAGTGACGACGATGAGGTAACAGCGGATTTTATGCAAAAAGAAAGAGCGTGTAATTACCGGAGAGTGGCGGGGATGATAATCAGAGAATACAGACTATGCCTCCTCTTTTCCCTCTCTTTATCCTCTTTCACACTAAAGGGATTTGACTTTTTCTTTATTTATTTGATGTTCGCTTACTAGGCTTACCTCCTTTCTACTGGCTTACAGGGCAATGAGAGGAATCAAAGGGTGTTTGCGGTAGAGCTTTTCAACTTTTTAGACGTATAATAAGAAAAACATCTTTATTTTTCAAGCCCTCTTCTCTTCTCCTCTTCAAATACTGTAAAAATACCTGAAAACGTCAACGTCGTCACTTCCTTCACAATGTTCAATAGTTTAATATGGGCATATAGATATGACATGATAGACGTGTACCTTCTTATCTTAATAATAAACCAGCCTATCGAGACCCTTGAATTCTGAACTTTGAATTCCTATACCTACTTGAATGCCAGTGACACGTAATTGACATGGTTGTCTAACCTTGACAATTTTGAAGAATCCATTCTCTTTTTTCTTATTTCTGCTCAGAAAACGAAGAGAACGACAGTCAATCGGAAAATGACCCTATTACGGTAGATGTGGTTTTAGGGTGAGGTAGCTATGAGGGCGTACATACTCGTAAACCTAAACATTCGCAGCACGGCGGGTGGTATCGTTATGCAAATATCTTCTTCTTTTTCTTCTTTGATCTTATTCTCTCAAGGGCAAGAACCCTCCAAAATGAACAGTGGAGATCAGTTCAGTTTTTGTCGGATACTACTGAGTTCTGAGGGCAGCTCTACGAGTATATTTACACACGTTACACGTACGACGAGCAGGAGACGCGCGTGAAAATCGTCGGCAAACAGTACAACTTGCTACTCATCTTATTCTTTCCGCTCTACCAGCTTGCCCTCTCCAGTCAACCTCGTTTTTTGCTTCTCACAATTTTTTTTCTGCATTTTCCGCATCTTTCCGCAATTTCATTTGTTCCAAAACCTTCGAACTTTTCGTTTACAGAACTTCTAGTTCGTAATGACTAATTTCATTTTCCATAATTTTCGACCTCAGTCTTCCTGAGCCGGGGAGAAATTTCCAAATTTTCATGTTAATGGAAAGTAGAATGTGAACACCCGGGCGATCACTGAAATTATCTCACTCGCGCCGTTCAATTTTTCAAGTGTAAATCCTTGTTTCAACCGATCAATTCAAGAACTCGAAAATTTAAGGAAACATCTTCAAGGTGCACGGCGTTTTATTGTTCATCTACGTTTCAAACATTAAGGTACTCCGATTGCATTGTGCTCTCATCAACTACGAAAGCCTAAAAAATTTTTGGGAACACCATTCCTATGAACGCTTGTCATCAGCACTGAATGCTTGTTTCACAATTGCTGTTAATTCCTCATCTATGTTTCCTATGGTTTATTGTTGACTGAAAGCTGTTCATCTACAAAACAAAGCATCGGGGAACAATACACAACATGTAGAACATAATAAACAAGAATGTTGTCATATACCAAACATATTATTCATCTTATCAACCTCCAAAAATCCTTATTTGTTAGTAGAGCACAACTGCAATCGATTGCGAAACACGTAATATTTTTCCAATTATCAACCCTTAGATGTCATTTTTGAGTTCATGATAACGTCGTTCCCACTCCCCCGCTGACGGAGTTTCACGTTTTTTTCTGCCCGGATTTTCCCGCATTCGAACTAATATTCCTCCTAACGTCAAGTAAAAATGGGTTTCCTCGATGATATTATCGGAAAAGTGAGTTTTTTTTCCAATTTTTTATTCTAATCCAAGTTTTGAAAATAATTTGAAAAAAAAACAGTCAGTTGCTGGATTTCCGGCAAATGAGATATAAATCTGAATCAAAGGAAGACACACCCAATTGCATAGAAACAACAGAAAAGGAGGATACATGGTAGTAGTTGAATGATGATTCATGTTGTGATCACACCTTTTTCTCTTTCATCCTCCTTCCCAAACTTCTCATCATCAAAAACCTGTAGTAATTACTATTCGGTTCTTTTCTATTTCAATTTTCCATGTAGTGGCTGTGTCAATTTTTCCATAAGCTTTTTTCTCTCCATAAAAACCACTTTTCTGTACTTATTCATTCTGATTCTAAAAAACTAATGACCAAGACCAAGAAGAAAAGAAAGAAAAGACAATGCTTATCACAAGTGTCCTGGACATAGAATCAGGAGAGTTGCGAAATTGGGTGTGCCTCTGAAACAGTTCAAAACTGAAAAAGTTCTGTTAAACTTTAGTAAAAAAGGAATAATGAATGAAGATTGGAACCGGTCCTAGAAAAGAAGAGCTAGTCGTGTGATTGCATGATTAAAGTTTTTCTTTCTTATTTCATTACGTTATCAAATTGCAACAAACAATCATGTGATGAACTTTTATATACTTCTTGGGTGGTTTCTGAAATTAGTTCCAAAAATTCTTATTTCAAGACTTTTTCAATATCTTGTCGATTTGATAATTTTGAACATTTAGTTTGCATTAGTATTCTAGATCCGAACTGTCTAAAAAACGTCATTTGGTTTCTGTGCAAGTAATCCCTTTTGTTCAAACCCCTACTAATCCTATTCGATTCTTTTTGAGAAAATCTCATTGACATTCAGTTCAGGGCTAATTTTGGCATTATACCAGTTTTTTCCATTTAACCGTTTCTAGAGTAAGACTTGGAATCTGTTCACATATACAGTACCGTTTATAATTATACGAACACCACATTTAAAAAATTCAGTTAATTTTGTACTGAAAATGTTGAGAGATGAACGCTAAGAGACCATAACTTCAGAGCTAGATGAGAAATAAAAACAAAATCGTTTTTGGAATTTCGCAAAGACTATGCTGTATGTAATCACTTTCCCTTCATTTTTATAGGATATTTCTATTTTATGTCTTGAAAAAGCGGCTAGAGTTTTAGCCTACTTTTCTGAAAAAAAACGTTCAAAAAAATTAATTCTGACTTTCAAGCTTTTGGCCGACAAGGGTGTGGTTTTACACGTAACTCAGTTTTCGTGCAGTTCTGAGTTCCAGTGCAATCACATCCGCTACCACATTTGATTAATATAAGTTCAACATAATTATGAAAGTGTCTATCAAATTATCAGCTGACTTTTATTAGTTTCCGCCGAAGCACAGGTCAAATGTTCATTATTTTTATTCTTGGAAATGGTTTTGTTGTGACCCCGGAACCGGAAAAATGAGCCTGAAACGCTTAGTCTCTTAGTGTCTTTTTTACTTTCCTTATCGGCGTTTGCAAATAGTGTCATTAAACCCTAGACTATTTTTTGGAACACAATTTTGCAAGTGAACAATAGAACTTAAAACTGAAAATCCATAAAAATCTTCTTCAAACTATTAATACTGTTTCCGTTTCTAAATTTAGAAACAGATGTTCTTCTTATCAATTTCACACCTTTTTTGAGAACCTTCTGCGTGGGAGCGTGATTCACATTAATTTCAGTTTGCTCACCCACTTTATAATGAGAAGGTTGTAAGATAATAGTCTCAGTTTGTTAGCTTTACCGCGCTCATACTTTTTGAATCAGCTGGAAATAGGATTATTTTTTTTGATTTTCACGTTCTTTTTTAACAACTTTTGAGGATTAATTCTAATGTGGTTGCAGCCACAGATAAGTCTTTATAAGGAAAGAAATTCATTGGTCATAATTTATTAGAACTCCTCAACTGTCCCTCATAAATCGTTGAAATCAAAATTCTTGAAGTCCTGTGCTCTTGAGGGCAATGAACTAGTATAATCAGAAGTTTTTAGCCAAAACTGTTTTATACAGAACGTATAATGCTGACTGATATAGTTTGTGTTTAGACTACTGTTAAGATCTTTGGTTCAAGTTTCTTTGTACTGTCTTCCGGTTCTCGACAGCTCATTATAAGAATATAGAACACTTTCTTTTTATTACATCGTGTGCATCAATTCGTAATTCGGTGTCGCCTTCTGTAATGAGAACTCTTTTATGATCTTACCGCCGCCATTTTGTGTGACAGTTGTCTGATTGCAATTAAAGTTTATTTGACACTCTGCAACTTCCGTGAGTCACATCTGATTTTGAAACCTGAATTTGAATCAGAAACAAACCAGTTCAGCTCATTTTCCAACTCAATTCTCAGTTTCCGCTCCGGTCCGCAACTTTATCAAAACGTCAATTCAACCTGTAAACTTTTGACACATAAATTTGAAAAAATAATCCACTTATGTTTTTGAATGTTCGAATGCACTCTGTTTCTTTCACGGATAACAAAGCACTATCTCTTTTTGACGTAACGCCGCCAGAGCTCCACCCCGAAACCCCGCCTATTTCTCTCGAAACTTTTTCTTTTCTTCTCTTTTACTTTATGGTTTTTCGTTTTGTCGCCTCTGCCACAATGTGCCGCTTATCATATACGCTGAATGAAAACTATGATTCGCTGGCACCGTTGACGGGTCTGGTTTTTTTCACTCTGCCATTGATAGGATGATGATGATAGTAGTACTGTTTTTCATATTCAAGTGAGACCAGAACGAAAGCATGTAAAACTGTATACATTTGATCATAAATTAGTCTTATCACTACAAAGATTGTTACAAAGATAGATTTCCGCCGCTCTAATCAAAAATATCAGTAGTTATGTTTTGAACACCTACCAGTTAGATACTTTCTTTTTTAGACTTCCTTATTTTTTTTGTTTCTAACATTTCAAACTACTAACATTTCCAGGTTAAAAGTATATTCCAATCTAAGGAGAAGGATTACATCTCAACTATGTCACCGCCACAAGAAAATCAACGATCCCCTGTTGGAGGATACAATCAAAATGTTTCTTATCATAATAACCACAGCATTTTTTCTAAAACGAAAGGATCCACAGAAGCGGCAAGAAAACCGTTAGGAGAAGCTAACTTGAACATTCGAGGTGTGTAATAAGGTTCACCTACTTTTATTACCCTTTGTTGTTTGTTCCTCAACTATTAAAAGTGCTACTTCACTTCACTTTCCCTTACCCTTTCGTTGAAGCGTCCTTCCTATCCTTCCTAATTTATGACTTTGATCAAATCAGCAATTTCCCTTTCAACCCTCCTGTTTCTAAAATTTCCTTCTTGGTTATTCCAAACTACTCAGATGTTCTCATCACCTTGTTCAAGACCTCCTTGTGTTTTTGGACTGTCAAAAGTCTATGCAAATTTAAGGAGTTCCTTATCTCTTTTACCCCTCTTTCCAATGTCCTGCGTTTACTGTCTTTTCTTTTTATTGCAGTTTCTACCTAACCGCAATCTTGATTATCTTGGTTTCCTACATTTTGTTCAAAAAGTTCAAACTTTATTCCTGTTGTCCTTGTATGTTGCTCTCATTTTTCATTAATACCTTCATGTTCCCTCATTTTGTTTTCCATTCATTTTTTGTCCTTTTATACCGCAAACACCGTCCGTCGTCTTATTGTCCTCTTATTGTTGTCAGCTGGCGTCATAATCTCATTAGTTGTTGGCTCCTACCCCCAAATACAAATGTCCTGTTTCCAGGCTCAATGCCAGCAAAGAAAGAGGGTTTCAACCGTGTGCTGGACGGTTTGAAAAAACGTCAGTTACAGCATGACTTCAAATTGGAACGAGCTGCGGAAACATATGAGCCAATCCAAAATATTGGGTCTGGAGCGTTCGGAATTGTTTGTGAAGCTGTAGAAACTTCCAGTGATTACAAAGTGAGTGAGGCAATCATTAATACAAATGCTACTTTGACATTTTCAGGTTGCAATTAAAAAAGTTGCTCATGCCTCTGCAACTCCAACCCTTGCCAGACGTACTCTTCGTGAGATCCGAGTCCTTCGTTATATTGATCATCCAAATATTGTCACTCTCAGAGATATTTTCCGTACACAGGGTCCACTTGGAATCGACGTCTTTCTTGGTACGTTTTCAGTTGTTTACGATTTTTCACTAGCACTACTCGCCTGACTGATAAGCATGGAGTTTTCTTGTATTATACACTATAAATACATCGAGCCGTTTTCGTGGAAAAAGCAATGCAAAGTTATCAGCATCTGAACAAAGAAAACTATACAATATAGTACAAAAAAATCTATTTTAGTTATGGATCTCATGCAAAACAACCTTCATCATATTATTTACGGAAACGAGGAACCATTGGACGAGTATTACATCAATCAATTTTTGGGACAACTTTTGAGAGGTTTAGAGGTATGTTATTCATGTTTCCAGACGGTTTGTACATACGAATATTCTTTTCCATTCTTCTTGATTTTGTATTGATAACACTAATCAAATAGCCTCCTCTGAGCGGAAACCAAAAGTGTACTATACGAAGGTAAACATATGATTGTATCGTGTTACGAGCCACCGCCCCATTTTTAATATTTCTAGAGGACTCGAGGGAGTTGGAAAAAAGTTGAATGAAAGATGAATAGATGACGTCTGTCGTATGTCGCCAAGTCGTAAAAACTTGAAACTATTCTATGCTGTGCGGAAACTAATTTAGGAACAATGAGCGATATGAATTAGTTCATTAAAGTGTTATAGAACTCAATTGAACTAGACAGCTGCCAGAAACTGGATTTCTTATCAGAAAACAATTTTCCAGTATCTTCATGTTGCTTCGATTGCCCACAGAGACTTGAAACCATCAAATCTTCTCGTCAATCAAGATGGAACTCTTCGGATAGCTGACTTCGGAATGGCCAAGTTCACAGACAACAGTTCGAAGAAACATGATGACGAAGAACACTGTTATTATATGACTCAACACGTTGCCACTCTTCCGTACAGAGCTCCAGAACTCTTGTTTGTCCTCCCAGAACATTCAACTGCTGTTGACATGTGGGCGGTGGGATGCATCTTTGGAGAGATGGTTACCCGAAATGAGTTACTACCAGGAAGGAGTGTTCCAGGGCAAATTAAAATGCTCCTCACAATGCTTGGACATCCACCACAACATGTTATTGATGAGATCCGTTGTGATAGAACACGTAAAGTCATTCAAGACTATAGAAGCAAAGCAGACGCTGAATGGGATGACATCATGTATTGCAAAGCTAGAGGAGATAATGTAAGAAAGGGATTTTGAAAATGGTTTTTATCGATTGTTTCAGCAAATCGTCCGAGGTCACTGTGATACTATTGATTTTGTGAAGCAGCTTTTCCAGTACGACGCTACAAAACGTATTAGCATTCAAGAAGCTCTCAAGCATCCATACATTCAAAGAGTGGTAGAACCAATGGATGCACAAAAGAAATGCCCTTTTAGAGTACGTGTTTACTGTTTTTACTTCGAATCATCTAATCGAATTGCAGGTGAAAAGAGATATGATGCAAGTGGAAGATCTCAGCCATCAAGATCTTGTCAAACTTATGATGCAGGATGTTCGTTCAGCTGAAAACACCTACAATGAGATGCGCTCCGGAGGTAATTTTCATATTCACTTAAAATAATTTTTGTTCAGTTTGCTTTTTACCACTAACACATACTAACCAATTTTTATTCACAACAGACTACAACAACTGGATCGCCGGAGACTTCCAAAGAGAACGAAAATACGAAATCGAAAATGCCAAATACGAGAGAGCTCCACAAACTAACGGGTGCATTTTTTTAATCTAACAATTTCTAATCACTTTTGCAACTTTTCTGTAACTCACAGTTCAATTAAAACCTAAAGCATTTTCTTAACACCGTTTTTTATACTCTATTCATTACAGATTCAACGGGGAGCAACAGCTCGGACATGTCAGCGGATACAAGTGGAGAATACCCTCCTATTGCGCAGCATGAGCAACTCATGGAAGACGTGGCTACACAAATCTCAATTTGTGAGCCTTCATCTTTGTAAATCATGCACAGCTCTCGTATTTTATTTTCAACTCTTCCTCATTTCTCAACATATCTCCACAAAAATCCCTCCTTTTCTTTCGTTATATAAGTTGTGTCTGAAAATTGGTAGTTTCGTCACATTTGTCATTGCTTCAAATTGAAGATGGTGTACATATAGAAAGTATTCCGGTCTTATCCTCCATTTATTTATAAGACTCGTCAACAATTGATCCTTAGAAATATCCACTCATTTTGAAGCCTTGGTTTGAATTGAGATTATATTTATATATTGAAAAACATCACTGTGTCCTTTCCCCTTTGAACCCGCTGTTCTGTCTGTTCTAGTCCTTTTTTCAAAATTATTTCCTTTCATTAGGTTTTCGTAATTTTTTGTGAGACCTTTATTTGTGAATTACTTCAAGAATCATTAAAAAAAATTTTGCTACTTGAAAGTGTTCATTTTGTACACAGATGAATAAGTGGTTACCGGTGTATGCTCTGAAATGCAACAAGGTTTGTTAGAAATGTTCAAAAGTACTCACAAGTTTGGGAACATCTGCGCTCGGTCAATTGAACATTCAGTAACGGGATTTATGAAAAATAGCAGAGAAAACTCTCTTGCACTTTCTGATTTGTTTTATTTTTACCGTTTTCTCAAATTGAGTTTCTATTGTTTATCAATCTTTAGTATAGTCAGTAAATTCAAAGTCCAGCCGTTACATAATTGACAGAACACATCACTTGATTACAATTTCGTTATCAATATAGTTATGTCTTCTTTGTTGTTACATTTGAATGCCCACTAAACATGTCCACTAAATTTCAACGTCACCTGATAAGAAAATTACTTTCGGAACTCTGGAACAAAGAGATTTCTTATCAGTAACTTTACTTTTTGGTTTTAACATTGTACTGCATGTGTACTGGACTTGATTCAAAAAAACTAAACGAAAGAAGAAAAGATAGTTCAATCCAAACGAAAACACGACAGACTGCGGAGATGAGAAAGTTAAAGCAAACATTTTTTCTAAAAACAGGTATTTTCGGCAATGTTCATGTGTTCAAAGATCAGAAAATGATTTATTCAGGCGTCTACTTCCAATCGGTACAAACTGAATGAAAAAATTGAAAAGATACAATAATTGGCAAAACAATGATATTAGGCGTTTTCCACGCGGTTGATGACGTCTTGAACGGTATTCAAGCCCTCGATATCCTCTGGTTCGGAAGGAACGTTGAAATAAGTACTGAGTGCTTCAGCGACCATTGTGTTGAAATACTCTGCACGATCAGGATCAACCTCTTTGAAGTTGAAATCGATGCTAATATCATCCGCGGGTTGTTGGACCAGAAATCCAATGAGTTGCTTCACCTTTCCTTCGGTCTAAACACAAATTTCTTGTGCATTGATTGTAAAACCGTTAAACATTTTTATAATTCACAGACGTAAAAAACTCAAAGACTAACGTTATATCTTATCTCAAAAGAATTCTTTCCATTTCTCGTTTATTATAGCTATTATTTTCAAAATTTCATGGGTATAGTTTGATGCAAAAACTCACAGTTGGGGCGGTGAGGTACTCTTCAAACATCTCTGTTTTCAGTTGGGATCTGAAATGATTTTTCGTGGATTTTCATTGAAAGCAATACGATTTTGTGAGGAAGGTTTCCGTGATTAGATAAAGGAGGCAAGGCAGTTTAGGTGAAGAAATGTTGTACAAGAAATGAGATCATAATTTGACTTGAAAAAAGACACATTTTGTAAATAGTTGAGACTATTTTTATGCCTATCGATCAGAAAAAAGGGTTTTTATTTTGAAAAAGTGAAAACCAAAATCTCATTTTTAGCCTTCCAATTGATCACATTTATACACGTCGAAAGGGGCGTGTATACATTACCGATTTTCGGTAAGACCTATCTTCATTGAATGTTCTCAAAAAAAAAACAGAGATCGGCTATTAAGAAAACTTGTGACCAAAATTCGGCAGTTTGAAAGAGAAGATAAAAATCAAGAATTGTTGACGAAAATTTTTTATAAAAGACGAAAGGTCAAGAAAACATTTAGGTTCTATTTTTTATGGGTTTTATGGTGAAACTACTTCACGTTTACATCAGAATCGTATCTTTGGTTCGTTTGTGTCGTGGCCAACGAAAAAGTGTGCGTTCCAATCAAGAAGAGAAGAGAGGAAGATTCAAGGAGACGCAGTTAGAAGTAGATGGATGGAAAGATGTCCAGGAAGAGAGCACAAGAAAACAGGAAGCTGAGACATGTAAAGAGATAATTTTGTGTAACATATTTGACTTTTTGTAACATGAGAGACTCTTGGGCCCATCAACCTAGAAATAAGTGATGTCCGAAAAATCGCTGTGAAAGATGCAAAAACAAAGATTACGAAAATGATGCATTCAAGTTTGAAAAAAATTTAGAAGTTGTTGACAATATCTTGGACGGTGTTCATTGTTTCAATATCCGATACCTCGCTCGGTCGGGACATTGAAATATGTCGTGAGTGCTTCCGCCATCATAATATTGAAATATTCAACACGACCTTCACTGATTGATTTCAAGTCATAGCTATTATTTATTCCTTGGCAGCTGAACCAAGACCCCAACAAATTGTGGCAGCTGAACCAAGACCCCAACAAATTGTTGAATTTTTCCATCAATCTGAAAAATCTCGATCGAACCCGTGCTTTTTTTATCTGAATTGAACAAACAGAAACATACCGTGGGCGCTGTCAGGTATTCAGCCATTTTTTGATCAATCAACCAAACGGTAGTTTGTTAGAAAGAGAGACAGGTAGGAGGAAGTTGTTCTTATTTCCATCCCTTTTTTCTTTCTCGATGATGGCAGTAGGCGTTTTGATAAGGGTTCAAGTTTTCATTTATCTTTTTTCCGTCAGTTGATTGATTTTTCACGGGAAAACATCAAAGAAAGATTCAGTGAACCTAATGAGTAAAATCAATTTCAAAACTGCAAATGTTCATGTTCAGTAGTTTCATTCATTTTGATCTCCTTCTAAAAACTTTCATAAATTTGTAGTTTTGTGTTCTGGAATCTTCTGTTTTTGCAGAATTGGCAATAAAACCTTAGCGACTGACTTTGCACGTGAGCATGTTTTGTGAGAGAGGAGAGCTCAAAACCCAAATCACATGTTTGGAGATAATCCTTTTTCGGAAACAAAACTCATTCTCATTCTCTGAGGAAATGAGTGCAGCGGTTTCTCCTTTTCCTCTGCTGTTTCTACCTGAAAATGCTCTGAGAGAATCTTTACGTCAAATGGATCAGTTGTCACTGTGAGTACTTCAAACATTTATTCAAATCAAGCCAATAATTTTCCAGAATTTGTCTTACATTAACTTCAAGTCGGTGCAAAGATCTTGTCACGGATTGCGAGTTCTCACTCTCCAGCATTAAACTTACTCATGAAGAAGAATTCAATACTTTTCATTTGGAATTTGGCGAAGATGCAGTTTGCCTAGAGTTTTCAAACAAAGTATCTGCTTCTTATTCTAGTGCTGAACGATTTGATGACGACGAAGAAGTTGTCACTGACGATGATGCAATTGAAATTGACAATGAAGAAGTTGCAAATCAAAATGAAGAAGTTGTAACCGACAATAATGAAATCGCAATTGACAATGAGGTAGTTGTAACTGACGATGACTGTGGTGATTTTCGTATGGAGTGGGAAAACTCTTTCAGTCTTAAAGATTTTATCAAGCATCTCTACGACACTTTTCTGGTCGGAGAATTCCAATTTCATCTTTGTAAAACGTTTAATCCAATCACTCTTGGAAACATTTCCGATGACGTATGCTTGGACACCGTGATGATAGATGCACCAATTGCAATGTTGGTCATGTTACCTATTTGGAACTCAATCTTACACACAAAAATATTGGTGTTGAACACGAATTCATTTAATTTTGCAAACTATCTTGATATCAACTTTTTGAATTTATTGAGTCAACGTTATTACCATTTAGTAATCCATTTTCCGATCCCTCTCGATATATTAACTGTGATCCGCTCAGATAGTGTTGTCCTTTATAATTGTAGATACTCTGAAGCTGATATCAACAATTTTCTTTCAAGATGGATCAGAACAGGTGTGCCTTCCCGATTTTCCTACTTTGCTTTTTATTTTCCTGTTCGTCATATTTCCGAAAACAACATTCTCGAAGGAATAGGCTTTGAAATTGTACCTGCTGGAACGAGAAGAGAATTTAAACATTACGATGGAGATACTACTTGGTATAAACGTTTTACTTTTTTTGTTGAAGAAGGATATGACATCAAAATTTTTGATCAAACAATTGCGACTCTAACATTTAGCCATCAGTTTCCTAGTTTAGAAATGTATGTTTGGAATAAACAATGACTGATATCATAATCAGGAATATCTTTTTGTGCCTCTTTCAGCACAACTCATCAAACTATGCATTGCTGTTTTGGTCTGTTCTTATTCCATTTTTTCGATCATTATTTTGTTTTTGTCTTTTCTCATTTGATAATATAGCACTTCGAAATTTGTCATATTACGATTGTCTGAGAAAAGTATACTATTCAATAAAATATGTTTATACTACTACGGATTCCCGAGAAAATTAAAAAAAAGATGGATTGATATTTAGGATAAGTGTTTTAACGTCGAAAAAATTTCCTGATTTTGCGAAATTTGATTTGTTCTCACACGAGTTTGATTTTTTGTGTTCTTACTGCAAATGAAAATGCTGGGCATCTTGAAGGGTTTTTGGATCTAGGTTTTGATCTTGCTGCTCTCTTGGCTGAGCTGCTGCTCTCTCAGCTGAGCTGCTTGGGAAATTCATCGAGAAGTTATTTTTTGTCTATAGACTCGTGATTCTAACTTTTTTTCACACGAGAATTCCAACAAAACAAGTTCAAAAGAAATTATCGCGGCACAAAACTTACTATGTTAGGAAGTTTTACTATTTCAATTCATTGCACTATTTTTGGAAAACAATAATTAGGGTTTTTCTCAGTTTTTGGAAACATTTTTAAACTTCGGAGAAATGCGGGAAAACACCATCAGTGAAGGTGTTTGGACGTTGAGCGACAGAGGTGAATGAATTCACGTAGTAGACTCTGTCTTTGATTGAGTTAACACCGCATTCAAGTTTTTGAACCTTTTTTCTACACTTCAATCAGAAACCCCAGTTTCTCAGAGACATTCCTTTGAAATCATTCTTTATTCTGAAGTAAAAGTAGTTGATAAGTAAGAGAAAGCAAAATAGTAAGCAAAAGATATGAGATTAGTTGTTGTGCAGAGCGCATTCGATGTAAGTTTTCAGGCTAGAGTTTTGCAGCTTCATTTGTGTTGTCATCATGATAGAATTTCGAGAGCTTGAAGTTAATGATTGTTCGCTGAAAAACAACTCCTCATTTTTTACAATAGTTGATAAAACTCACTTTCGTTGGGGTTTCCTGGACCTGGCGGGTGATTCTCGTTGACCATGTAAGCTTCATGATTGGTACTACGTAGTGCAGGAAGACGGCGTTTCTGCAAATTCGAACTTTAACATTGAAAGACTGTAATTTTATTACCGGGATTGGAGGATCAGAATTTGGAGGATTGTCACTGAGTGATATGGTTGGTTGTCCAACGGCTCGTGCAACAGATATGGAGAATCCTGTCTCACGAGATCGCTTCACAAAGTGCGCACAACGAATTTCAACCCACTGAAAAAAAGTAATGAGGAGAGAAATTGCTTGAATCCACTCACTGTGGCGTAAAGAGCGCAAAGCCCTACAACTGCCAATACAATAATTGTGGTTATGTACGGAGCAGGCTCTTCATGAACTCCAGTTATACGTATAACAATCCACGTTTCAATCAGACAAATGATAATGAGACACACAATCCTGTAAGATTTCAAGGGTCAGAACTCGAAATGGCATCCGAAACAGCGTTCAAATTTTCATTTCTGTATCATGATTAGTCATTCATCACTAAGACACAAAATAGAATGACATCTGACTTTCGACCTCTCAGCTCATCTCATTTCAAAACAAATGACGTTGACATACCTGAATATGAAGTGAGGGAGGAAGAACCAGTAACGAATAGTTTTTATACCGTAGAACATGGCAATGACAGACATCACCTAAAAATAACAAAGCTTTTCTTTTGAAGTTTTTACTCATTTACCTGAATGATAGCCCAAATAAGACAAGTGATGTTGTTGTTGCACAGGAACACGCTGACATAGGTTACGTTGCGTAGATTTCTGGAGATTCTGTTTGTTACTAATAGATAACGTCAATTGAAACTCACTCAAGAGTAATATCATCAAAATCTCGTTCGATTTCGGTGCCATTATTCAACTTGTCACAGATGCGAGTTGTCACGTCGGGTAGAACTGAAATAAAAATGATGAGTTGTTGCTTTGTGTAACAATAAAAACTTACCAGCTACTAACAAAAAGCAAATTGTAAAAATTTCAAAGATTCCGATAAAAATGGTGAATGTTTTTGAGTGACAACAGCAGGCTTTATAAACGCTGTCATTTGGATTAAAGCCATCTTGATTTTGGAAATGCATAACAGGCTCTCCTCCACGTCGTTTGCTAGGCATGATTGAAACCAAATAAGAAACTAAAGTGGGGCAAAAGTTCGTTATCGGTGTTGGAGAATATCACCTGTATGTTCGACAAAATCTGAAAAATATCCGTGAAAAAATTCAAGGAAATTTTCAATTGTGACTAAAGAACAATTCAGTGAGTGGTATTATAAGTAAAAAAGAAAAGTGTTGAGGTACTTTCAGGAAATTTTTGTTTGGCAAACAGGAAGCGAAAAAAAAATGTGAAACCAACATTTCAGATGTATAATTAGTGAGAAAAAGTTTGAGAGGAGGAAAAAAGAATGGGAGGGGCTAAGCACTAGAGAGCTATGACGTGTCCGGTTGGATGTGAAGAACAAAGTTTCAGTTTCCAGACAGTTTGTTATCTCCTGAATTGGAAAAAATTTCAAACGGGGAAAATTTTTTTATGAAAATCGAGCAATGATATACTATTTGATCCAGGTTATTTCAAAGTTTTCAATAAAAAGCGTCACAATTCGAATGACTTCGATGCTGCTTTTAGAACTAAGCAGTTGCAACACCAATTCATTTTCGGCACTCAATCTCACCAAAACACAAAAAAACTGATTTTGCAGAAGAATCAGAAGCAGTTTCATTCTTAAAATCAAAACCTCTGGAAACAGGCTGAATTCATTTTCACCTGATCTCTTCATATATTCAAATATGGAATCCAACTTAACAAGGAAATTGGAAAATTCTCCCCCGCACTTTAAAAATAAATAGATACTTCCAAAGGGAAACGCCTTGTCCAAATTAATGAGAATTTCGGCTTCCGCTCGGACCTCATTCCGAGCGCTTGGAAATGCAGGTGTCTCCCGGTTAGCTCAGGTATTGAGAATTATTTTAATTTAAACTTGCACTCTTGGACATATGATTTCGAACAGAGGAACAACTAGAAGAAATGATGTGGGAAGAATTTTAAAATTGGACTGGAGTTTTCGGAACGGAAGTTGGTTCTAGCAGAGATGAAGAACAGTTTTGGTGATATTTAGACCAACCAGTTGAAGGCTGTAATTGTGTTTTAGAAAATAACATAAAACCAAAAATTCAGGTATTTTTCAAGGTGGTGAGTAATAAACTAACAAATGGCATTTGTTTTTTTCTAGAGGACTGAAGTCTTGAATGGGAGATTTATCCAATTATATATCCATACTAACTAAGAAATATCATTCTCGTCCTTAAAGCTATGTAACTTTGATGCGATTCCAAA
Source organism: Caenorhabditis brenneri (assembly GCA_000143925.2). Classification (NCBI taxonomy): domain Eukaryota; kingdom Metazoa; phylum Nematoda; class Chromadorea; order Rhabditida; family Rhabditidae; genus Caenorhabditis; species Caenorhabditis brenneri. The sequence continues at coordinate 1,337,955 of GL379794.1, forward strand.
TTTAAGAAAATGCCTTTTTCGTGAAGTAAGATGGTTTGAAACAGTTATGTATACTCGGGAGTTATTGAAATAGTGGAAGTGTCTCTTTCTTCAGAGTTTCAGTGGGCGGGAATTTTTCTCTCACAAAATAAGGCATATATCGCTTATTGGCTCTAATCATCTACAGTCAAATGTTTTCGCGGCATCGCAATTTGTTATTTTCCTTCACATAATTGCTCCAAAACGGTCAGGACAACACATATACATTCACGAGATACAGTATCTAAAGTTAGTAATAAGCCCAAACAAAAGCATTGCAATATTTTTCAATTAGTCATTTGAAGTATCCAGAGTTGCGTCACTGGAAATGCAAAAATTTTGGTCCGCCTTATCCACAACGCGTTTCTGCTCGTTTGAAACAGAAAATAGAGCATGTGATGAAATATAGATACAAAAAATGTGTTTATAGTTTGTTATTCTGTATCCAGAGAAAAATCTCGAAGCAAAATTGTTTTTTGAATACATTCTAATCGTTTCATATTTGACATATGCCCCTATCTTCAATGTTTATTTTTTTGGATAATACTTCAAGATCGAAAACAGGGAAAATCGGGCTAAAGATAATGTAACGAAAAAGAAAGCAGTTTCAAATCAATGTCATTCTCAGTAGCAATATCTAACGCCATTCGCTGCGCCAGCTGATTTTCTTCAATTTCCTATTTTTCATGTGGGTGCTACAAATTACATTCAATTTCTAACCTGATAAATCACTCTTGGAAAAAAAATGAAAAGCTGAAGAGAGAAAAGAGGAAAGTGGAAGAAAGTTGGGAAAAATTGAGCTCTTTGAAGTTTCTCAAGAAACATAAGTAGGAGTATCATATAATTATTCGAAAGCTCTTTGTTAATATTTATTCAAATATCGCGTTTTGAAAAAACTGACATTACAAAATTTCATTGAAGGACATTTTTCAGTTTGAAAAACACGAGATGAAAAATATGTACGGACAGAAAATAATATGACAAAAACTTTGGTGAGATATACGAATATGACGATGCATTTCACTGATACGAAGCCTGTCAAGTTTTCTGGATGCATCTGGAAGATTTCATAATGGAGAATATAAGGAAATCGTCTGCTATCAATTCTATTTTTCATCATTTCTTGCTACGAGCTCGAATGACGAAAAAAGAAAACCCTACGATAATCTTCACAGAGAGTTCCTTGAATCCAATTGAACAAATATTGATGATAGTTCAAGTTTGCACCCAAGGAACCAAATATAAAAAAAAACTTACCGATATGCCACAAAAACCACTGACATTACAATAAGAAGTGCGATGAAAATGACTGAACTTTGAGTGAGGATCTCCAAAGTCTGTTCCGCTGTTGGATCCATCTCAGAAACACGGGGAAAAAAGTTGAATAAGGATAAAAGATTAAAATGTTGTAGGAAAATGTGTAATGTGTATGGATAAGATGTCCGTTATAGTGTTGGCTCGTAGGGATACAAACCGTGTGCGCAACCGGCCTGTCAATGATGGACAGGACAGGGAGGTGTGGGTAAATATAGAGGTCAATGGAAATTTGAAATGGATATCAAATGCTATCAAAAGATCTTAGTCAAGCACAATTTGTTCAGTTGATATCAAAAAAGGATGATGAATCAAATTATGAATAAAAATTCATGGATTATATGCGGAGAAAAAATGGTGTGGCTAACAGATTTGACCCAAAACATCAGGACAAAAATTTTTGATAGGAAACACTGTGAAAAAAGTGATATCAATTTCACAAAAAAACAAATATGCTCCAAAAAAATTTTCAAAAATGAAATATCCTCATTGACAGAAGGCTTGGGAACATGGAGCAAAAAACCTTGGTATAGAAAAGATCAAAACCATCTTTTCAAAACTATCCAAAATTTGAAGAAATGAATACACCTCACTAAATAATTCAACATATTTCTTCTGTTAATTAAATTCATATCTCGAAACACGCTATCTATACTCATCAGTCAAAAACCGACACATTCTTAATTGGTAATATGCATTGTTCTACTCTTTCATTTCCTCTTCTTTTTACGAATTGTGTAAATTTCCGGTGGCCCGTCTCAAGCTGGAACTCAGATCTCATTATTCTATGTTTGGGTCTTTTTTGATCCGTTTTTCAATCATCATAAGTCTGACTAGGGCTTATTAAAACTATACATTTGAACCGGCGGCATTTTTATTCCAATCTCAATTTCACATTCTTCCTAAAGGATTCCTGACATTTAGTGGTGGCTCTACTTAATGGTTTTTTGGATTGACTTTATCTTCCACGTCACCACATAGGCCGAAGACAAAAAGCAATTTCATCGTATACCCATCTTCTTTTTTTTGTAGCTTTCACCACGCCTTTTTCTAGGGTTTAAGAAAGTGTACAGCTACAAAAATGGGATATGTTTAAGGCCCTTCCATTCCCACAATCCGTTTGTGGTGTGTAGATTTGTTGAATCTTATATACTAGGACACTCATTCCGTTTTTCTCACGGGCCCCAACATGTTTCTTGATTGTTCCTCATTTGACTATTTCCAGGATATGGCAACGGTTGCACCGGAGCAGCGGTCTAATTTGTATCCATTGTTGGAACGTCAGAGACCGGATGAGCCCAGAGTTCGCAGAAAGAGAAGAACATATTGGAGCAAGTATCCCAACTTGAAACTTCTAAAAGGAATAGGAAACCGGGTTAGTGCTCATGAAATATAGCATATCAATGAGAGGCTTGTTGCACTATTCTTCACTAGTTCCGTTTTTATTTCAGAGGTTCATTTTCTTCATTTTCTTCGCTTATTTATTTTTGCTGACAACTTCGGAATTCACTGAAAACACCAAATTTGTGAGTGTATCCGTTAATATCCTAATCTTACTTCATTTCGATTTCAGGGTGCCCGTGGACTGATCACTCTTCAAACATTCATGACATTGTTCACTACTGGAAGTGTTTTGATGTTTGACTATGGTCTCAAAACTTGTAGTTATCAGTATTTCATTCCTTTCATGTCGGTTGTGGTAAGACTCTAACTTTTTGATACCTTCACCAAATTCGTTGCTTTACAGATGGGCGCTTTATCCTGTTATATTTGTCTCTTTGGAATGGTCTTCTCCGAGATTATAAACTCACCACCTTTTGCGTATCTTCTTCTTTGTGAGTTATAAAAAATGAAACTTAATTGATTAGTTTTGATTACAGGTTACAATTGTTACATTTTTTTCGTAACAACTACAACAACATTTATTCTTATCAAAGGGACTGAGGTGTTGTGGCATTCTTTTTTCACTTTGGTGGACTTGAATCGGAACCGGGAAATTCTCGAAAAGCTGAAAACCAATGCACCAATAGACCCAAATGACGAAAAGAACAGAAGGAATGGAAGGTATCACGTGATTACAGCTTACGTTACCAACAGAAGGAGATTTTTCTAATTTTTTTCAAATATAAACCAAAAATTTCAATAATTATTTCATATGTTTTATCACATTTGAGAGATGAGATAAAATTTTCAAGATTCATCGAACAACAATGAAACTTTTCCGAGTTTTTTTCATGCAATAGAAAGAGAAATTATAGTATATTACAAAGAGCGCAGTTATCAGAAATCTGGAGGTGAAGTTTGGATTGCTCAGAATAAATTTGATTATCGTTTAAAATGGATGTTAACCAAAGAAATGCTTTGTTTTCATCACTCTTCCCCATGAAAGCCTCCAAACATTAGGTAATTTATGTATGTCCTCATTGCAATCTTTACTTCACAATCGTCGTCAACTGCATACATAATATTGAAAATTACTCTTAAGTTCTTCAATGACCAGTGCAATTAACCTTGACACCTCACAAGTAGTTTTCAAAACGTTCTCGGAAAGTCTGATGAGATCTTGTTCATGTTCATCTTTCATTCTTACCTAATAAAAAAAACAAGTGAATTTGTCATCGGGTTATCAAAAGAGAAACCTCAAACATAGGTTTGAAGTGTTTAGCCGATTGGCTCTTAACCGCATTTCCGACATTGTCTTTTCAAGAGCCCCCTCTCTTTTTCGTATTTTCAGTTTTGAAAAGACGAAAAGAACGAGATCACTGATATAGAAGAATGAGATATCTCCACAAAAATC
>GL379794.1:1342093-1414736 GCA_000143925.2 Caenorhabditis brenneri
AAGTGCTGCTCACCTTTTTCCAGAACTTTTAGATTTGCATTCAAGATATCTAAATTCGTGAATTTCTGTGTGGGACTGAAATTTTTCAGAACTTTTGAACTTCATTTCTTGACATTTTTGACAATACTTTTTCAATAATACCGTGTAAAATGGACATGTATTTTGAGTTTAATGACAACTTGAACAGTGGAGAAACGTTTCAAAAGAGCTCCATTGTCAACCGATTCCGTGTTTGAAGAAATCAGAAGAAAATTTCTTGATATCATTCACACCAAGAAAACCTTCAAAAAATAATCACGGCATTTTTTTCATGTTGAATAGAAAAGAAGAATATAATACAGAACGTTCCGAGTCTGTAAATAAATTCAGTTCATGCCGAGGCAATTTGGTATTCAAACATAACCTCGTTTCCTACATTTCAAACTCTAAATTTCTCTATTTCTCACATTTCTCTCGAATGAATAATACCTAACCTGGAACATTGCAATGACTCAAATTTCACATTTTGCTTACTGCGTAACCAAAAACTCCCCCTCGAAAGACATTCACATAGTACTACCTTAGGTAATAACTAGTTTTCTATTATACTCTTTTCATTCTGTTTTTCTTTTTGACCACCTCCCTCAAAACTTAATGATGCCATCAAGTCTTCTTGTGGTCAAGATGGCGTTATTATAATTGTTGTTTCTCTTGATACTACTACTTTTACTACTTCTCCGTGGGAAGATACAAATATGAGAAGCTAAAGAAAGTACTAAAATTTTATCATATAAGAACAGTGGTCGGCTAATCTGATCACATATTCCCCCACTTTAGGTTGGTTTGTTCCAAAACGCGACCCCCTTATTTGCCTAAAGTTTCAACGTGTTTTGTTTGACGTTTGTGTCGAGGCCCCCGGGACACCTTTATGCTCTTTTCTTCTCATCGCATCCTTTTCATATACAAATTGCATATCACATTTTCATAACATGCATCCATTATCAGTTGAAGCACGTCTCCAAGTTTGTCATTCTACCAAACAATCTCATTTCTGTACAAACATCGAGACTCATTGTTGTTTATTCTTTGTTATTGAACTGCACTTGGTATTGAAGTATTGATTAAGAGGCTTGAGCAGTTTGAACTTATTTTTTGATTCAAAAAATAAATATGAAGCACCTGCCCAGGTAGTGAGTTGTGGAGTTAACAAACGGAAGTACAATACAATATCAGTGTCTTTCTTTTTCAAAGTTTGATTTCTTTTTGTATGTTCCAATTTCAAACCGAAGACAGTTACTGTATGTTATCGTACAACTTTGAAATCCGATATTCATCGCAAGCTGCATAGTTTTCAAAAATTGAGAACGTTTAGTTTTTTGTTCATAAAACTCCCAAAAATTTTCGACGACGTCTAATAAGGCTGAACTTTGATTTCAGAAACTTCAATTCAAAAATGAAGTTTGCTCGATCAGAACTTCAAAATCTCAACAGCATTGAAACAACTGAATTTCAAAAGTTCTACTTATCAATTTCTTTGCATTCCTCTGTCCTCCAAAATTCTCTTTGCTTTTTGATATAAAATGAGTCATTTTCCCTCATCTCCCAATGTGTTTTTGTTTTAATTCCCATCTTTTCCATCATATATACAACTCTTGTGTATATTCAACAAAAAGTAAAGAACTGTGAATCTCATGAAAATGATACCTACTCTCCTCAATAATCTAAACAATTCTCACTCTCACTTCCCCGTCATAAATAACGTAGGGTTAACTCGAAAGTTCCTTCCAGAATTCTTTTTTTTTTCGCCTCTTCACGCACTACTTGCCTTCCCGGTGGTCAATTCTATATAAAAGGATTTTCTCGTTTCTTGCAACCACAGGGCAACTAGTTTTCTTAGACCCTTTATTTTCAAAATTCAATGCCCTTCTTCAAGTTCTAAATTTGTTTCTAACGTCATTCCCTTTTCAGCATCAACACTTTCTCCGATTATTTCTGGGTGCCGTTTAGACGGAGAAGATATTTTCTGTATATGTCCACCTAGACGTATACTCTACCGGAAGATGGCTACAAACAGTACAAATGCCAATAGTTTTGTGGATGACAACAGAGTATCATTGATAGATGCGTTAACAGATGTTGTGACAACTCAAAGTCCTTCTCATGGATTGAGTGGTGGAGCAGTTGCTGGTATTGTTATTGCAGTTGTAGTGAGTCATTTACTTTATTTGAACCATTTGAAAATTTTACTAGGAAGAAATTGAGTCAATAATCAAACAAAGTAATATTTGAAGAGGTTGAAAAAGTTTAGGAACCACAGATTTTTGAATCTTTTACTTTTTGTGCTCGAAACTTATGTTAGGTCGGATTTATATGACATTCAATTAAACTGTAGACAATCTATCGTATCTAATTGATTTCGATGTGGTGCCTGATGAGACGAAAAATCTGATGATATAGTGAGCTAATCTATTATGTAAAGACGACTGTCCATTTTTATTACGGCAAAAAAATTGAATCAATTTTAAGAGGCTTCAACACCTTTTTGACAGGTTGGTGTGCTTTTTCTCGGAGTTCTTGGTTTCTTTGCATTCAAATATGTGAAAGATCGGAGGAAAAATCACGGAGAATATCGTCCTCAATTCGAAGAACAACATCATGCAAAAGACCTGCCATATCTTCAACCACCAAACTTAGAGGGACTTATCTAAATGTCACTTATCAGAACTGTCACTTCGATTCATTTTTCTGAGAAAATGGGCGTTTTTATGTGTATTTATTGTTCCCCGTTACTGCTCCTCTTTCATTTTTTTCTTGAAATTTCTACTCCAAATACGCATGACATTTGCAATTAGTTTTGCTTTGCCTCGAATAAACGATTTGTACAAAAAAGTGAAGTGATCTGCTCGTGAATTGTGAAAAACAGTTTACTCAAATCTTTTTTGAATAACCAACTTGCTTTTCCAAAGACCGTTAGTTCTCAAAAACTTTTGAAAACTCAACCATAAGACACCAAGCCTTTCAAAAATCATTTCCTAACAGGTCAAGATAATTTTTTCCTTTTTTTCTGACGTGGCGATTGTAAGGAGCACAACCTTCAAAGAGTTGCCAGATAAGCAATCTGTTTACTCACAGCGTGACTGAAAATGAGGCGGAAATCAGAAATGACACCATTTTTTCAGTGTTTCTCTTCCAATTTTAGACTCTTCGTTTTTTTTCTGCCAAAGACCAAGTTCTATCCGGTTGTAACAAGAGTTTGGATGCCAATAAGTTTTTTAATGACTTTGTTATCTCTATAACTATAGAACAGACAAGCGGTAAGTTGCAATTTGAGAGCTAATTTCTGTGTTTACAACAATTTTCAAATTTTAAGAGAAAATTAGCCCAGAAAACGAGTTTTAGCCAATTTGAAACATCCAACCTTCTCGAATATTCCAAACGATACTCCGTAATTCCGCCTCGAGAGCTGTTTAGCAGTTGAGAGGATGCACTCGGCCACTGGTTGTTTTCGCGCAAATACTCGGCCAGAGCAATGTTTTTTCACAACAAGAGAGATATTTTTCAGTTACTCAATTTCTTCATGCCACAATCTGGTTGTTGATGTCTTGTTTTTTAGTTACTATAAGTTTGAAATAGAAAAACAGCATAGAAGTATTAGATGACCACCAAAGAGAATTCTATTTGAGTAATGCTTTCTGGTTCTTTTTTTTCAGATTTTTCTTGCTATAAACCACAAATATTCTGTAGGTGCACCTTTGATAATTACTGATAAACTCTGTTGCATTGGAAACGCAGTGCACCAAAACCTCGCGCACGCCTTATCAGTTTCTCTCATGGTTTTTCGTTTGTCTGTTTTGATTTCTCACGTGGGAGAAGAAAAGAATGAGACAGAAAGAGAGAAGAAGAAAAAGACTACTGATCTCCAATCACAGATTCTCTATTCGGACAGCATTTTTCATCCTCCATTCTCTAGCTAACACCATTCTCTTTTTGATTTCTCTCGTTTCCTATCTAGTCGAACAACTACTTAATCGACCATTTTTAGTTTGGAATCGGTCACATTGGCATGTGATTTAACATGCACTTGGCCTTCTCTGTCCCCAAAAAAAACTACCTTCTTGTTTTTATAGTTGTTTCTTCGGTCCTTCCGTACGGGCGTTGCAAGAATGGAAGAGACTAATAAAGAGTGATCATTCCAATTATTTTCAGACACATGTTCACTTCTCCATCAAAACATTCAAGTTTATGGCAGATTTCGAAGCGATACATCAGTTCCAATGAAGTTGCTCAAGCCCTCCGACCTTTCCTTTTCTTGGTCCACCCTGACAAGTGAGAGTTTTTTTTAGAAATGCTTGTGTAAAAAAAAGCGTCAAGATCATTCAGTTAATAGTTACAATTACACTATTTTTCACCTTGATGTCTCATTTTTTTCAATGAAAACTGTTTTTAGGTACGCAAAGTTTCCAGAAATCCAAACGCAAAACGAGAAGTCGCTGCAAATCTTCAATGGATACATGAACGACCTGTTCCCAGTGTCTCCTTCTTTGAAGCCTACAAAGGTGAATAAAAATTTCTAAACATCCAAATAAAGCATTATGTTTCAGGTCAGCTTCTCCATCGCCGACAAACAATCAACAACATTTCGAAAAATTCATATCAATCTCACCGGCACTGACCCCGCTAAAATAGTAAGGTCAGTTAATAGATAATCACGTCATAGTCATCGATATCAACTGTCTCCTATAAATAATGATATGTTTGCAGAGATGCCCTTGAATCATGCGAGTTAAGTACATCGGAACTTAAGTTCAAGCCTTCGAGCTCACCGAGTACTAGACATAGTTCTGGAGGATTGGGATTCACAACAACTAATGTTGAAGAAGACCTTCTCAGATCGTAAGTGACATTCCTAGGATAATTTACCTTGCAGATATTGTTTTCTGTCAGAAACGTGATTGAAACAATGATAAGAAAAAACAATGTTTTCAGGTATCTCAAACGGAAAAAGGCCACAGTTATCACAAACCTATATGATTCATTGACTAATCAGCGAGACGAAGCGATGAGGAAGAGACGGGAAGCAAAAACTCTCCGTGTGTCAATACAGGAAGACATTTCCGACTTGAAATATAGAACACAATTAAAAGATGTGAGTGATGATCTAAACAAAAATTTCAAATAACAAGTTATTTGATGCTTCAGGTGGTGTGGCAAATGACATGGGAAGAATCACATATGCGTCGGTGCATTGCGAATGTAAACCGAATGATTGATCAAGCTATACCGGAAACAAGGATTGTCATTGAGAAAGCGTTTTTCAAAAACGTTTTGCGATTTGGAAGAGGCTCTTTCATTTGTTGTGACGGATCCATCCAACTTGGAGCCGACCATGTGCCAGAGCAATGGGAACAAACATGTCAAGAATATCAAATTAGGAAGAACCAAATTCCGGTTCTCAAAGAAACGGCAAAACAGTTGGAACAAACGTTTGGAGGAGCTCAAATCCTACTACCTCACTTCAAAGGATTGGCTCAAACTTTAACACAACTGCAAACGCTAACTGTTCGAGTTTGGAAAAAAGAGGCGTTATTGAGGAGAGTGGAGGATTCGGCGAAAAATTCTATGCTGGAGGTGAGAAAATCAGCGTTTGAAACAAAAATAGTTTAATTCGAGGTATTTTCAGGTTGTCACTTCATATGACGAACTAGCCATTGGTGTGGATGGGCGATTGTATATTCCGTGTAATGTTGATGTTCCTTCTCTCGTTCAGTTTTTAGAGGAGAATGCAAAAAAGGCTATTGAAATCAACCAACATATGCATCATCTGATGGTAAGTAAATGAATTATGAGTTTGGACGAACATGATATAAATATTTTGAAAAAAAAAAACAAGATCAAAGATTCCAAACATGAAAAATAAGTTATTTGTGACAAAACTTTGAAGTTATCGGAAAAAAAACATTAAAAGTGCTTGACAGATTTTTCTGTGCCCTATGTAAATACTTTGGCCAGTTACAATGTCATGGAGCTCGTAGTTTCATTCTAGTTGTTTTTGGATAATGATGCGCATTGAAGTCCAAAATTTCAGAATGAACTGGAATTTGCCCGGGATGAGTGTTGCAAGGAGCTGAAACTCACTGGACTCAAATGGGAACAAGCGTTCACTCCTGAAGCTCTTCTCGAATGCATCTACCGACTCACGCACTGTTCCGATGATATAAGAAACCTTGTTTCAGGATTATCTTTAATCATTTCTGCTAGCCCAAGCATTTATGTTACTAGTGATGGGACCTTGTCCATCCCACTCAACTGGTCTTAAAACAACGAAAATTTAGATTTCGAATAGACATTTGTGAGTAGATCCGTTCGTTTTTTTTTCACAATCAATTGGTGTTTGCTGGTATATATTGACGGTAGCATAAATAAGTCATCTCTTTTTTCTTGTAATTTTCCGTGTTTTCGTGTAAATAAGTGTCAAATGTGGCTTCTTCATTTCTTTCAATCTTTTTTCGAAACTGCTTCCCAATGTAATTGCGCCTACTTCTCATATGTATTAACTGTAATAATGAAGTAATAAAATCAAAATCCGTTCATTTGTTTTACAAAAACAACATCAGATAAAAATAAAAATTTTGAATCATGTCATTTGTAGCACTGAAGGGTGGAGGAAAGAGAAGTGAATCTAGTACTAGGAGAACAGGAAAACCGGACAAGAAGTGATGTGGTTGTTGAATCTTACTGGAGTTACATCAAAAAATTGGAAGCAAAATCCGACAAGTTGTGAAAATTATGACTAGCGGTTTCATCGCAGAAGAGAAATAAAAATAGAGAAAGTTGGACAGAATGAAGAAAAAGGAATCACATCATTGAATGGCATTTTGGAAGTGGCTGAAAAAATCTACAGATAGACAAGGAATTAGGCAAAAATAGTCAGAAAACATATTCAGAGAATAAGATTCAACACGTAAATGAGAGAGATTGGAAAAAAGAAAAGCATGTTTTTGGAAATCTAAGGCGGTACTACACAAAGATAGTCAAGAATTGTCAAAAAAAGAAGTTTATGAGCTTGAAGACGTTGGTGTCACTGGTCCACTGTTCTCCGCGGATGGATCGTATGGTTTGACATAGCTGAGCGGGAAGAATCCGGTCTGAAAAAAAGGTTGATGAGCTTTGGAAAACATATGGATTCCGGAGCTCTAGCTGTATTTTCTGCATTGTGAAACCATTCTTAGGCACAGCTTACCTTGCTCCCAACTTGGCCTTTCCACCAGCCACGGTCTTCTCCGACTGTATCAAGAAGTACAACAGTGTCACCAGTCTTGAACGTCAGGAATTTTCCCTCGCTGTTTTGAGTGGGAGCCTCGTAGTCGTGGATCGCTTTGAAGACCTCAAAATTAAGCTGTGTTCACACTTTGTCTGTGTTTTCACTCCATCTATTTTTCAAATTCACACAAGTGACAAAATGAATAGGACGAACTCTTGTTCAGAAACTTTATAAGGGTTATACAGGTGTTTCACGTTTTTGACTTGAGAATTATGACTAATAGTTTCAGTTTTCTAAAACTAAGATCTCGTGTCATCCCATCGTCTTCAGTTTCCCAAGACACTCTGTTCCATGTGATCATCTATCAATGACTCACCTTGCATTGGGAATATGGAATCTTGAGGCAGGTGTCAAGTGCTTGGAAGATTTCAATCAAATTGTTATATCGATAATATTGGACGAGTTCCTGCAATGAAACGTATTTTCATACCGATGGTTTATAACAGATATTTCAATCATGTGAAAATGATAAAAGCCTTTTCCAATCGAAAATCCTGTAAACATCACCCACCACTTCAGAACCAAAAATATAATCTTCATCCAAGTAGACTTTGCCATCCTTGTTTCGCTCAATAATCATGTGTTTGACTTCATTTTTGTAACTGGAAAAACATATTCGAAAAATTTCAAGTAAATCAGAAAAAAAGTATACCTCAGACTGATTGCTGTTTGGTTTCGGTTTCTGCTGTGACGAACTAGGAAAGTTCCATTTGGAGTTCCTTTCAAGGTGCTCTCCGCTTTTGCTCGTTCCATATCACCCATCCACCACAGGAAAGCTGTTATATCCATGTTAACATAATCACGAGGATTATCAGTACCATTGATAGTAGATGTTGAAGAGGCACGTGACGTCCTGGATGAATTCGGCCCATTGCTACTTGGATTTCTGGATAGCCTGAAATAAGAAGAAGTTCGTTATTGCTCAATGAGTCAACGTGTTCATATTTACTTTTTCACTTACGTGGCTACTATGAACACCATTAGAAAAATAAATCCAAAAGAAAAACAGAGAGTGAATTGGATCGCGAAACGGATTCGCTTCTCTTGTAGGTAAACGACGACTTACCCATCAGATAACACTTTCTTCGGCAACACAGTCGATTCGTTGCGAATGACACGCGGGACAATCGGTCCGGCTGGAGATTCCATTGGGCTACCAATTCCAATCATGGAAGCGGTCTGGAAATGATTAGCGTTAGAAACGAGATACAAGAAAAATCGGGAGAAAAGCTATAGAATGTGTTATATTAAAACTGTCAATGTCTCGACTTTCCTATCCCAATCGCCACAGAATATACACTCCGCCCACAATAAAGTGTGCAGAATTGCGATGAGTCACACCTGTAGGAGATGGCGCGCTGGGAAAGTTGAAAATAGTACTGCAGACATGGAGAAAATGAGAAATGGAATAGATGATGCTCAACGCCGCTTTTCATTTCAATTTAACAGGTGTTCAAATGCAGCGATGATACTAACTAGTGTCTACACATCAAGTACATCGTGTGTGGAATAGCAAACATAAAGATGCAACCTAATTCTCGGTGCTCCGTGTGTAATATGAGGAATATATCTTGTTATGAAACGTTTTTCGATGATAGAATAAGCAAATGAGTAATATAAAGCCGCATTGAGAACAGCATGAAAATTTTGATTCTACGGTGCTCAAAACGTGAACATTTTTTAAAGTTAAAGAAGGGGAGAACTCTAAAAATCATACTATCTGGAATTACAAATTTAGGTAGCTCCGGTGAATTCGAACGCGGAGGCCGACTGACAGATAACCAGAATTGCTACCGACTACTTCTCTTAAGAATACTGCGCTTCTTTCTTTTCAAAATCCTACTACGTATGAGAGTTCCCACTCCTTTAAGGTGTTTGAAAAAAAAGTGCATCATGAATTTTCACAGAGATTCATATATCTACTTTTAATTTTCCTCAATAATGAAGTTTTGGAGACCACTTTTAGATAGTTTCTTCAGCTAAATTCTCTCCTACAAGAAACCTTCAAATATGTTTTGTAACTCACCCGTGACTGCTGCGAAACATGGTCGAGATGTACAAGTCCCGTTCGGTTGCGATTATTGACGAGGCAACCGGTGAACCGATTATGCATCTGCATGGTGATCACTTCGATTCGGTCTCCCTTAGCAAACTGTAGATATGAAAGGTCGGTTGGAGTGCAGTTTGAAGTCGCAACCACTATATCGCCATTATTCACTGCAAATTTTCACATTTTTTATTTTTCTTTCTGAATTTTATCGATTACCAGTGGATCGAGGCCTGTTATGATTAAAACTATGTGAGCTTCTCTCGTGTGTAGATTTTCGGATTGGTTCACATTTCTTCAGTCCCAAACATTCTTTATGCATGATTTGATCGCAACCTGAATTTTCACTGTTAGGTACAAACATACGTTACTGTTATTCTTACTGTCACACTTGTATCCTTGATAACGCAATCCTTTCATCAATTTTGAACAAACTGAACAAACGGATGGCTTTTTGACGTCAACACGGAAGCTAGTAAAGGATACTTTGTGATTTGTGTCACGAAGATATTCAATTGGAGATACATTCGACCTGAAAAACAATAGTTTTTAAAAAATATTTTGTACACGGGCAAAACTTACTTTGAGAGTAAAAGAGCGTTTAGCCATTTACTGCGTTCTGCTTCATTCTTAAAATAAAACGTCAGATTTGTAATTTCGTTGGAATCAGTTCTGTCTCGATGCATTTGAATGACATATTGTGATCGCCGAGTTATTGTTCCTCCAGTTTTTGTATCGATAGACACATGTTGGTCGATATTGAGTTCCGACATCACATATGCGTTCTTGTAGTTATAAGTGTTGGGTTTGATAGGTGATCCAGTTTTATCTTTTGTTTGTACTTTACTAACTGGTTTACACACAACAATAACTTTGTCGAAAAGAAAAACAAAGCGCTGTTTCGCTTTGCCACTTTGAGTAGCAGTTGATTCGGCGATTTTAACGTCTCCATCTTTATTCATACGTCCATAATCATGAAGTTTCACGCTTGTCGGCATTTGCAAATCAGTTATTCTTTGTGCAATCGAATCAATGAAATTCTTTCCTTCCGTGTCTCGGGACTCTTCATTGATGTAGCAACAAACATCTTCCATCACGTCAAACGCTTCGGAAAGAGACTTTCTCTCCGGACTAGCCAGGTCGGTTTGCTTAATCAGCTCCTGGAAAATCAATTACTTTTTTCAAATGTTACTCTACGAGCACTACCTTGAGAAGAAGTGGATATTTTGTAATACGTTGAAATGGAACGCAAAGTAGATCATTCATTGAAAACTTGCAATTTGCTTGCGTAGTCAATTCACGACAGGTCTTGACGTATCGATCGTTTGTCATTTCGAGTTCGTTACTCAATTTCCTACTTTGACTCAGGTTGCTGCAGTATTTCCCATATGACAAGAACATATCACGATATCTGAAATAGATTGAATATGTTGTCATTGTTTCAAAAATATGTTTTGTTATTAAAAATTTATAATTTCTTTTTTTTTAATATGAAGGAACGTTAGAAACTGAAGAGATGTGAATAATCTTTCCCTGCCCTAATAATTTCATCCTAAAGGTGGCCGGACAGAATAGCGATGTGGTACAAAAGTTATTGCAAATACGCAATTTGTCGTACTTCATATTTTGGAATAGACAAAAGTGTTGCCATCTGTGGAGTCAAACCTACACGCCACGTAAGTTTGGTGCCGTGCGTATCTGCGTCACACGGGCAAAATCAAAAGAAGCCTTATTTTTTTATATTGGATGTTTCGGATCTTTGAGCAGAGACTAGATTACCTCATTCAGAGTTGAAATTAGAGGTAAGTGACCTCTATTCTTCAATTTTCCGGCCACCTTTCAAGACAGATTTCATTTCATTTTTCGATCAATTATTCCACATCAAAACTTCAAAATTCTTTTGAAAAAACTCACTTCACAAAAACTTCTCCAATATACTTAGGTGGTCTTGTTCCTGCTTCCGACAGAGATGTTGGTCTAGAAATGTTCTCCTCCGTTTTTCCTAATGCCAGTTGTACAGGGTATTCCAGGTCAGCAAGAAGAGCAGTATGAAGCGCATTGATCTCTTCGATATTACCAAAAATTGTGTTGTAATCTTCTGTCGAAATGATTCCTTTCATTGGCTCGTAAAATGTTTTGATTATCGTGAAAAGAGCTTGATGTACATAGTTTTTCTCAGTGTTGAATAACTCGTTTATGCTATGTGTTCTTTTCAACTGCGGATTACTTTGAACCTGAAAATGAATTAATATAAGTCGTAAAATTTTGAATATGTTTTTCTTATAAAACTTATAGTACTCACATCATTCTCATTCATACTGTGTTTCCGAGCCTTCACTATTCGATCATAAAGCTGCTCACTTGGCTCTTCTGGATCGGCACTGGAAATATTAACTTCTACTTTTGTACATAGAATACAAAAATTACCTGGTGATAGGTTTGTAAATTGTCTCATCTGGGTTAACCATATCGATGTCTTGTTTTAACGATTGATATATTTCCTCGTCATCCACAAACTCTTGACTGCTTGATGTACTTTGACGTTCTTGTTCAGTTTCCGGAAACGGGCTGAAAATGAGAAAAATTAACAGAGTTTTTAAGAAAACTGATTACTTACGCAACTCCTCTACGGGTTGATACATCCATTTTTGAGATCTCTGACAAGGTTTTCAGAACTACATGAAATCTCCACATGTGGAACAAGTCATGAGACGTGAACAGATCACTTCTTTGAAAATTTAAATGAGACAGACAAAATTCCACAAACAAGTTGATGTTGGTTTCGCATGCGTCCTGAAACAATTTTTTTTGGTACAAACCATTGTTTTAGAAACAAAATTGTTGTTACACATACCTGCGATATTTGTGATTGTGACGGCCTGACAGATGCTTGGTCAATAGAGTTCGGAATCAGAACATTTGCAAGACGACACAGAAGTACTCCATCTCTGAATTTATCACATATTTTATGACTAATCTTCATTTCGGTGGTTTTCGATGTTACCCCATTTGAAAATGTTAGTAGGGGGCCGAAAAAGCTTCGGTTTGGATAAAATAACCTTTGTTAGCTTAAAACTGTATTTTTTGGGTTATGTCCGCTAGGTACTATCAAGATTGGTTTGATACATTTACAATTGAACAGAGCTCATTTTATAGATGTGTCACATGCTTCTAAAAAAAAGTTCTATTTTATTGTTTCTGGTTTTTTTTATCAGGTAGTAAATGAAATTCACCTAAAAACAGCAGCGAATTCTAGAATGGATTCACTTTTTTGTTTCGTGTTGTCTGTTGTGAGCACATTGAGATCTCGTAGCCACCGGGCGCATTGTCTCCAGAGCTGGGACCCGGAGCTCATGGGTACCTGAAATAAATATAAGCATCATCAAAGAACAAGCAAACTTTTTCCACACAAGGAGTTTTTCTCTAAGAACTCTGCAATAAATTGCAGCAGTAACGCCACAATTAACCATCGAACAGCAGTTCAACAGCACTTAGGCTACAGTATCACAACAAGTTCAAGCGACAGACAAGTTCGCAGCAGTAACGCATCAATCTCATTCTTTCTGGGCATGCAACAGCTATGCAGCAGTCACGCAGCATCTCTACTACAGTTATACAGCATTTGCAGGCGCGCTCTAATGCAAAACGCATTTTTTCGTTGTTGATTTTTGTTCATTTTTCGGCCTTATTCGTTTTAATTTGTCGACAAAATTGTATTTCTCTGATAAACACTGATTCCCTATTTTTAAATTAATCAAAAGATCTTGATTTCAGAGAGAGTCAGCTACTTGTAAAAAAATGTCTACGGGAGTGGCTGGTTACTTGATTGTTCCGGCAACAAAGTCAGCGCCCCGATCTTTCAGGATTATCAAAAAGGTATGTGAATGTTGTAACTCGAATTGTTTCAAAAATAACATTTTTCAGACGAAAGAGGAGATTTTCGTCTACGGTATGACAACGCGACTGAGGATTTCATCAAGGAAAGGCTACATTCTTCAATTTCGATCGCGTTGTTCAGTGATACTAATTATTTCATTTATTTTCCTTTTATTACAGTTCTTATTACTCTCCTTTTTGTCTATTTTCACTTCAATAAATGTATTCAGTGATATAGCTTAGTTGATTGTTTCTTTAGTGAGACAACAAAAAAAAGCCAGGTGCCAAGTATGCGGGGTCATTTCTGATAGATGCAGCACTTATCCCACAGTTATGCAGCTTTTGTGCAGCAGGCGAGAACTCCACGTAAGACTGCTGCATAAAAGCTGAGTAACTGCAGCCAGAAACAGCAGAGAAGGTTCTCATGTTTCGGCACCAAAACAGAGCAAAGCGCAGTGTATTATTCTCTGTTCCATAGCCCCTGTTTTCCCCCACTTTCGTTCGTTCCCTAAGAGTAAACATTACTTTATAGACGAGTCTGACATAGAGAACCATGAGAGTAGAAGTATATTGTCCGAAACGATAGGACTGAATGACTCAGTGAAGACTCTAATGGTGTGTTGGACAAACTCGGCTTGACATAGCAAAGGAAAGGTCAGACCCAATTGAATGACTATGAAAAAGGGGTGAAAAAGAAGACGAATATGGAATAGTTCAAGACGTTTTTCACCAATCTTTTATCGCTCCGATACAGGCAATATAGGTCAAAGTAGCAGCTGGTTGGTATGACTTTATAGATTTGAAGAATAAGAAATGGCGTTATGAGATGGGGTGTGGACTCGAAATAGAGGGAGGGAGAGGAGAATAGTACAAGAAGAAAATGAAAGAAAAAAACTAGGATGAGGTGAAGAAATTGAGCGGAATCAGATGGATAGAAGAATCACTAAATCAAGGGTTAATGTTTGAAATGTAGCTGAAATAAAACAAATCTAATGCTCTTTCAAGCGGGAACCGAAAATCCACACTTTTTGCCACATAGATGGCAAAATTGTTAGTTACTACGAGAGATAGCCCAGTTTTATACTAAAATCCTCCCGGAAGTGCCAAATTACTGTGGAATTTCAGACAGTGGAATTGAGTTTCTATTTTTAAAGGACTTACAAAATTGCTTCCTAGATCAATTACCATTCTTCAAACGGTTTCAAGCAAGCTATCTCTGTTTTTACGGTTTTTTAATTAGTTTTTCTCTCAACTATTTAGTGGAAAGTTGAAACGGGACTGTCGCCTGACAATACAACCAAGAAGTTCACAGATGGTGCTAATCAATAGGCAAAATGACGATCAACTTCTTATCTTAAGTCATTTCCTGTGATTTATAGCTAGTTTCAACATGCAATAAGAGATAAAACCAAAAAAGAAAACTAATTTTACCTGTTCTGAAATGAGTGGAGAACAATCACTATCTTTTTCGAGAGAGAAATGTTCGAAGCAATGCAGTTGATACAGCATTAGAATAGTAGAGCTAAAGAAGAGAACTGTTATGAGGGGAAGAGGACGAAGGCTAATTGTTGCGGACCATTGTGGTTGGGAGGAGGAGATGGGTGAAGAGGATAAAAAACAGGACGAGAGTGAAAGGTTGAAGAGACGCAGAAAGATTACAGAAACAGAAAGGAGACCAATACAAGGGTGCGTCGCAATGTCATAGCGGTATAACACACGCTGCCGCTCACCCACCCTCACATTGTCGCACCGGTTGGACTGTCTAATGACTCTTGATCAGATGCACTCTCTCTTAGATCGACACGCTCATAGAGACTCTCTCTACCTCTGTGCCTTCACGGACTTGAGTCTACCATGCCCTGGTAAAGAGAAGACGGAGGAGGAGGCCAGATGGACGAGAAGAAGTTTGCACAATGCCTAAAGAGTGTCCTTCCGATCAGGTCGTTCCTCACACTTTATCGAAGAAGAGAGAATACGAGAAAAGAGTTAGGTATTAGAAGGTCTTTGGTTTTTCTTGCGGAGAGAAGCACTAAAGTTGACTCTTTTTAGTTACTGTATTTCCTATTGTTTTCTTTAAATGACGAATTTTTGAGTTTGTGAACTCAGAAGCTGGCAGAGTCAAATGCAATTTGATTCGAAATTTGTAAAACTCACAAACACCAACAATTCAAAATATGCCCTTTTCAAACAGGCTGAAAAATAGTCCCGAAAAACGCTTCGTAGTTACGGAAATATGCTCATCATATTTTCTTTTCAAAATTTGAGTTGAGTCTTGTGCTCATTACTCTTTATTAACCTCATGACAGAAAGCTGTATAAAAAATAATGACGCCAATAATCTATGAACATTATTTAGCATATCCTAAACTAGCCTATCTCATTTGCTGAGATTCGTTGCATCATTAATCAAAAAATTATTTGCTTCCACTCGTTTTCTTCCCAAGCTCTGGATCATGTCCCATGTACTAGTGGTGCTTTCATTCCGACCACACACATACACATCGTCCACTCAACACAGGCTTGATGTCTCCACTGTCCACTCGAGAAAAGCGCATTATCCGCCGCCACCTTTCTAGGATCCAAGTCGTGAGAAAATAACGTCTTTTCTGTATTACCCAAAAAAGGAAAAGAATGAGTGGGTCAAACGGGAATACTGTATCTGTGTCCAGTGAATTGGGTCTTTAAATTTGATGATGGGAAAAGTTTTTAGTAAAAGTGATTATTTATGCGGAATGATCAAAACAGGCCGGATTATGTCTCCTCCACAGTCGATGTTCACAGTTCATTGAACTTTTTAGAAGCGGAAACGCGAAAGATGTGAAATGAAAATGACAATGACATAACATAATGATGAGCGGTCAGACAGAGAAAGTGTTTGGAGAGTGAAGTGTCGATTGATATATGTTGTATCTTCGAAGATGAGTGAAACGAGAATACGGGAAAATGAAAATGTTTGTTCAACAGATTTCTAATGATAACCTATGATAATCATGAGGTTAGAATTTAAAACAAAAAGTGAGAACACTGATAAAAAAGCACTGATTAATTTCAAAAATGTTCGGAGAAAAGAGGCAGGTAAGAAGAAATGAAAGAAAAAGTTGTTATGAATGAATTTTGAACACCTATACCTTTGTTCCGGATCATTCTAAATATGAGTCATATGATTCATATTTCGAAACTTTCCAAATGTACCTGTGAAATGTGAAAAGAGAAATGCGATGAATAAGGAAAAGTGTTTTCCACTTCCTTCCAGGTCTCAAAAATAAACCAAATAAAAAAAATTGAATGAATCTCGTTCTATTGAAAAACCTTCTGGAATTTAATATGAACTTTGTTATCCTTCTCTGACAGAATGCGGGGGATATCCCCCATTCTTCCATATCTTCCGTTTTGATTGACGGGAAAATGTGAAGTTATTGTTTGATTCCAAGAATGACAAGAAGAGAGAATGAGGGATGTATTCAGAAAGAACAAGAGGGACCACCATCATAGAGATTGAAACTTGAGAAGGAAGTGCCTTGTTGTTGATGTATTTATTGCGGAAAAAGTATTATGAAATGCAGAAAAAGAGCCGCTAGATTCAATGTAGTTAAAAATTTGACAACTAAAAACGAAAATTTAGCTCTATGATGATAAATCGTCCAAAAAAAGTCCAGAAATTTTTCACGCGTTTTCTTGGCATTCTATTAAAAACCTCATTTCGCATGCATGTTTAAATCCTAAACCTTAATTTTCAAAATTATTGAGTTTTACAGTCCTAAACAATTTTGCTAACAGTAATCATCTTTCAACTGAAAACCAAGCCTATCTGGAATGACCAAAACTCTGAAATGACAGTATCAAAAAAGTCAAAATGAACACTGTTAGTATCATAAAGGAAAAAGGCTCAACCTGGGACATACACTCGCACCTTGAATCTCGATAGAAATCAATTATGTTCGGGCATCTATCCCATATCTACACGCATGTCCCCTATGTCCTGTTCTTCTCCTCCTCCTCCTCTACATACTCTTGATCCTTTCTCTCTTTTCTTTTTCCATTTTCTCTATTGAAACCGATCGGCGGGCGCAATCAGCTTGCCGCCGTCGAGATTAAGATCTATTGATTTCCGCGCGGAAATTGTAAGAAATTAAGAATGAAATAAAAATCATGGCTAGATCAAGAGCGTCTGATGTGCTATGAGAACAAGATTAGAATCATCTCAGGTACTTTTCTTTCAACATCCAAGGTCAGAAATAAGGAAATACGAAAATGCAATAAAAGTAATGATGTTCTTGTATCCTTATTTTATGGAAGAAAACATTGAACTAATAAATGGACGAGTGTTTTCTAAAAACGGAAGTTTTTGTTTATAAATATGGGAACAAAGGATGAGAAAACATGAGAAGCGTGAAATGTGACAGATTTGGAGACAAGAAGTGCTCAACAAATCAAAGAGGCTCTAATACAAAACAAAACAAGATGATATACAACTTTTCCCAAAACTTCAGTTGTTTTTTATCTGATTAACACCACTAGCTCCTCTGCATTAGAAAAAAACCGTTCAGGATATGATATATACAAAAACCTGAAGCAAACATTCAGAACACAAAATCTAACCTTTCTCTTCATATACCAGTTTGGAGCTGCCGTCTACCACTAAAATTGAGAACGGTCGTAAAATATTTGGGGTTAAAGGTGGTGGTATCTGGACGTTGTTTGCAGAAGGTTGAAAGAAATAAAAAGGCGAGAGAAGGAGAGATTGTGTTGCCGATTGAAACCAACCCAAAAATCTCTCCTTTTCCCTTATTTCTCCCAAAGAGAGAGAGAAAGAAAAAAGAGGTGTGTAACAATAGGGCAAGTTACGGTTGCCGTCAGCAAGGCCCCACAATTATGCGTCCTTATGAGGCAAAGAAACAGAAAACATCCGATGGCGATTGAGTGTGGATGAGTGAGTGTTGCTAAGATTTACACATTTCCCTCTTCCGCCAGAGAAACCAACAGACTAGTCAAGAAAAAATGCGCGTGAAACAAGATTCTGAAAGGAAAAGTGACAAAAGTGAGATAATGTAGGCAACATAAAAAATGAGCGGATGGATGAAGGAAGAAGAATGTGGTGGGTGTGGTAGGGTGTGCTGAAGATCGAAGCACTTTGTAGAGGCAGAGGGCAATTGGTTGAGAGAAGAGTAAAGGGACCCTTTATGCCAGATGTGTGAAGAACGTTTGGGGTGCCCATTTCTTTCATTTTCTAATACAAACAAAATCTGGTGCAGTGTTTACCGAGAAAATATCCAATTCATGAACGATTTATTAAAATAATTGTGTCGTAAATCATGCAGATAGTGTCAACAAAATTTTGAGAAGTGCTATTATGAGTTCTACAGTTTGAATTGTATGCACGTTGGTCAATTCGTAGTACAAACGGATTATTGACTTTTGAAATATAATAAGAAATAGCAAATAAAAAAATCTAGTTCAAGGACTTTCAATGGGCAATTTTTAAGTTCAACGATCACAGTTCTCATCATGACACACTATTTGATCCATTTTGTCTGAACTAAGAAAGGTAGGACTCCGAAGTTCTAAGAAAATTTTATTATAGTTCAAAAGGATTGTCTGCAAACAATTTCTCATTTTCTTACAACCTGTTCAAATTAGTTTGAGTTTTTTCTTATAACAGCAACCAAATAGATTGAAATTGCCTTTTCCGATTTTTTTTAGAAGTAAAACTAATGATCCTATATATTCAATCTTATCGAGATAAAATTCGTCATACGATAATAATAATAACAACAAACATATGCGGAAAACGAGACGAACGTGCAGATTAGGTCAAGTGTCAGAAAGCACGAGGACCAATATGCGACTGTCAATGATGAAGAAAGGATAAGATGGATGAGGAAGGAGAGGGCTCAATGCCTCTTGGTCCACTCTAGTACACGGTCACAAAGCAACAGATTATGCATTTCTACCAATAGATCAAGAGTGGTCCCAGATGCAATGATACTTTTTCTCCTCTCTCATTTCATTCTATCATCATCTATTGTTGATAGATAACAGGAGCTTGAAGAAGCGTAGAGTGATGTAGGTGGGCTATCACACGAGCAAATTTATCATGAAGCGGGGAATAGATGAGAAGGCACCAAGGAGTTCAAATGAGTCCTGCTGTGGGTGAGGTGTACAAAGTACCAAAAATATTGAAAGAGTGATAAGATAAGATGACTCATTGCTGAGAATAACTGGGTTAAGTTTTGGAAAAAAACGCAAAGAAATGATCGGTCAGTTGCATGGGACACTCCTAAAACTTTAGCGAAAAGAAAAAACTTGCACAAAGCGAAAAAAATCAATTTTGACAGAAGTTTCATGATAGTTTGTTGTAAAGAAAAACTTCTATAACTGTAGCATTCTTCTAACTTCAATTTTTTTTTCTAAGTTTTCCTGAGCTTCCAATGAAAATACTTTTCTGAAATCAGGATTGAGTTTCATCTACATATGTAACTTCGAAATTCCGAATATCACTTCCCCTGTGATAACATTTTCAAAACTTCCCCATATTTCTTTTTTGCTACCCCTCAATATAATCGTATTATCTATTGAGAATGGAGATAGCTGCTGAAAATGCCAATTCCACGTGCTCCCTCCGGAAATTTCAGTTTTATCTCAAAGTCATTGTTCGTGACATCAGACTTTTTTTATTCCCACCTAGGTCTGAAAACAAAAAACCCTACCTGACATATTGACTTCTTTGGAATCTTGATACAACAAAACAACAACATTCAGAGGAGGAAAAGAATGTATGTCATAAGAAGCCAACACATGCACGTATTGTCAAAACTTTGAGGTGTCATAAAAGAAATGCAAACAAAAACAACAATACCCAAAAATACAACACTACTAATTTTTATGTATGCCTTGTGGCCAGTTTCCGTTATCTATTTACAACTCTTATTGCTTATAGCCTTAACACAACTGATAAACGTACTTTCAATTCTTCGAAGAGAACTAGGTGAACGAGAAATGATAGTTCAAAGAAACTCGAGTAATTCCGCTGAAAACAAGAAACTAACCTGCAAAACCGCTGTGGTGCTTGATAAAACGTCGACCAGACTCCAGCAGAGCCCAAATTGACTCGTTGTTGTGGTTTTCCGTGGCATTTCAATCTCTCTTGTCTCAGTTTCACTCAATTACCAAACCATCAAACGAATTGAAAAATCCCGGGGCACTAAATTAAGATTTGCTTTTAGATAGAGCTTTTCACAGGCAGAGAAATTACTTTGAAGGTTTTTAGAGGTGATGCAAACAGAAAAAGATATGTTGAAAGATGTTCAAAAAGAAGAAAAATAAAAGAAAAATGGAAATTGAACATTTAGAAACAAGAATAAAACTGAGCAGAGTTGGTTCGAGCAGTAAAAAAAGTAGTCAGAAAGAAGAAAAGAAAGTACGAAAACGAAAGAATTTTATGTATATACATCGTTTCGAGAGTGTTTCTCAAGACATATAAAAATGAGAAATTCGACAACGAAGACTAATCGAAACCGAACGGAATATGCAATGAGGATTTAAGAAAAGGTTATAGTAAAGGTCAGTGAAGAGCCTACATAATTTTTTGGAAAATTGTGGGCGTGATTGAGAAAAATTGTGTTTGATATTTTGAACGACATGAAGCTGCTTCGAAAACATTCCTGCCTTTTTTTTTCTGGCCGTGGGCATATTCACTTCTGCTGCAAGAAGTTATGCGAAGTGACAGTGTTTTTGCACCTGCCACTCGTTTTCAAAAACGCCACAGTCTACGAAAAACTTCTAAAAATGAAGGCGCTTGAACAGAAATGTGTATGTGTGCAGAAAACCAATGATAGAGAAGCATATGATAGAATACTGATAAAAGTTTACCCTCCGGCGTTTATGGTTTTTTTTCTGCTTGTTTCCAAATATAAATTGGAAATGGTAAAAACAGAATGAGAACTTATATCATGAGAAGTATCAACAAACTTAACTCATTTTATTTTCAAAATTGTGCATTTAAATTTGAAGCGACACGGTACGGAAATTCAAACCTCTAATCTTGATAGCACTTGCAGTCGAATGATATCCGATAACAAAACATATATACAGTAAGAATTGTAGCTTTGATATATGCAACGCCCATCAGCTGAGATTCTCAGGATTATTTATTTTGTACTTTTTTCTAGGAGCCAATTATTTTTATTTTTGTGAAAAAATGTCTTTAAAACTCCAATTTTTGTAGGGATGTCATTAAATGCGTCTTATGGTAATAGATAGAAATGGAAAATACAATGCTATATATTTTGTTTTCCATTCATCTTTGGGTGTTTTCAAATAGCTACACATCAAAGTACACAAAATTATGGTTTTGTTTAGATTGGATATTCTACGTCACATGAGAACTTTCAAAGAAATATAACTTTGAATCGTTTTCTAGTCGGATGATAACAATTCAGTGAGGAACCTGTGTTCGAAATCTGCCGTCTGGAACGGGTATTTCAACATTTCATGAGATAATGATTTATTGACAGAATATATGATTTGAAAATATAAATTAGTTGGAACGAGCTGGGCATTGACAATATCCGGCGTCTGGTCCGATTGGTCCTTCCTTTCCGCACTTTCCTGGGGCTCCATCCTTTCCGTGAGCTCCAGTTCTTCCATTCTTTCCAGGATGTCCTTGACGTCCTTCCTCTCCTGGATTTCCCTTTGATCCGTCCTTTCCTGGCTCTCCTTGTGGTCCACGTGGTCCTTGTGGTCCTGGACGTCCTGGATTTCCTTGAGTATACAAGGTTCCTGGTTGTCCGGACTCTCCACGTTGTCCTGGTCTTCCTTGTGGTCCTTGTGGTCCAGTCTCTCCTGGCTCTCCTTGTGGTCCTGGGGTTCCAGCTTCTCCTGGGATTCCTCTTTGTCCTGGACGTCCTCCGTTTCCTGGTGGTCCTGGTGGTCCAGCATCTCCTCGTGGTCCTCGTGGTCCGGCTGGGCACTTGATGCATCCACCTGGAATGTCGTGTGTGACAAGGAGAGCAACTCCTGGAGCTCCGTCCTTTCCATCCTCTCCATCTGGTCCTGGAAGTCCTCCAAGACCTGGTTCTCCTTTCTCTCCAGGTGGTCCAGCTGGGCAAGCGGCAGCACGAGATTCACATTGGCAGCTATCGGAGTTCCTCTTGTTACGGAGGTTGATTCCCATGATCTTCTTGACGTCACGGTGAACAGAGGCAGATTCTTGACGAGCGCTTCCATGAAGAGCCATGATGTTTCCCCAGGTAACATCAGAGACATCCTGAAGTTCCTCATGATTTTTTGATCAATTGGAAAAAAAATTACCTTAAAGTTCTCCATTCCCAGAGAGATATCCTCACTGAGCTTGTTAATGTCATTCATAATAACAAGAACGGAACATAGAGAAGCAGTGATAACCACCACGCTCGTAGCGCAGGAAACTGTGAGAGCGAATGTCATCGTCAAAAGACGTTGATGAGGTTTTCATTCTCTCTTACCCCTTTTATAGGAGAATCAAAACGGTATAAAAAGTAGTCCTGGATATCAAGTATTCCGTGATGGCGGCGCGCCGTAGCCTTCGAAGTTAGAAAAAACTGTGCGGTGTATTTGACGCGCCTAATTTCTTATCTGCTTTTGTTAGCGGGGAAACATCATCACTATCAAAAATCAAGTAACTTAATAAAAGTTTGAATACTTTATTGGAAAAAAGAAAAAAAATTAGAAAAAGTTGAGAAATGACATAATGGAATCGTTATCACGGTAGGCTACAGGTACAATAAGGAGGCAGATGATTGTGAACAAGGTTGCAGTACAAAACAGACACAGGAGTAAACGATCAACAACAGATGCCAGTTGTTGCCACTGCCATTGAATTCGAGATCGTTCATCTAGAATCTGAAATTAACCTTATTAGTTTTTAGAAGCGATGTGTGGCATGTCGGTTGTGTAAATCACACTGCCGGAGAAATATTCTCTGCGTAGAATGTTGCAAAAAAGCCTTTACGCAACGGAAACCTGCTTCTCTATGAACCGCCGCCTAGTGTGTATAGACATGCGGGGGTATAGCTCAGTGGTAGAGCGCTCCCTTAGCATGGGAGAGGGCTGGGGTTCAATTCCCCATACCTCCAGAATCTTTTTTTTTAATTATTTTCTCACAGAACAGGACTATGTGACAAAAACAAGAAACGCGTGTAGATATGTTTGTAATACACATTTTGGACATTGGACAAGTGGATTCAATTCGATCTCTCTCTCTTTATGATTTGCCGTCTAGTGTCTCCAGATATGCGGGGGTATAGCTCAGTGGTAGAGCGCTCCCTTAGCATGGGAGAGGGCTGGGGTTCAATTCCCCATACCTCCAAAACACTTTTTAAACTTTTCTCAAATCATAATAATTGAATTCTGGATTGTAAAAACTCACATTAGGACAGTTAGTGAGAAATCGAAAATTTTTCAAAGTATCTGAAAATAAAATGAAAACTTACTTCTTCTCGAATCTCATGTTGTTGAAGACTACGATATACTCTTTTCAGTATTCTCCTAAATCTTGTTTCAAACTCTGTCAGTACCGAATTCGAAGATGCTGATATCCTGGGCATTATCTGAGAAAAAAAACCACAAATTCATTATTAGATCCATTCGAAATACTTACGCCATCACTGACTACCCGACCCAAAAATGTACTTTCACTTGCAAAATCTTCTCTTATTGTTGACCCGTTCATAGGTTTCGAGTCAGCCACCAGTGACGTCATTATCGATTCTGCATAGATGTGCTGTGAATTGAAAAAGTTTGAATCTCGTCAGTTTTATGAAGAGTTACCACAAGTGGATCCATGCACTCGCACTCTCGATTTGCATTTTGTTCTTTTGATTTAGCTCTAACGTTTGACATGTTTTTTACCCTTTTCAAATCTCTAAGAATTGAACTCCGACGTATTGTTGATTTTTTGCTCTGAATTCACAGATTTGAAGTTATGATTGAAAGTATCAAAGCTCACTTGTGACGCCTTGAGTAAAGCTATACTATCTGGTTCTCTGATCGACATTCTCATGAATGTTGCCAAATAACCTAATATCCATTTTTGCATCCATGCAGGAACATGTCGTCCCTGATTTGCTGCTCCGTTTCTATGCATATTCAGAGTAATTACGTTGACACATGTTGCAAGACACACCATTAGAAGAGAGGATACATAGTACATCCCTAAAGTTGTTCTCTGTTGAAGTACACACTTTGTGAAAGAAACCTCACCAATTAGTGGAACTCCTTCAGATGTAGGAGGGATGGATTCAGTAATTGACTGAAGATAGACACCCATGGAAAGTAAAGTTGTGATGATCATGTTGATTTTTTCTCCAGTTTCTGGTGGCATCAAGAAACCCAACACGGCCATGGATGAAATGAGCACGCATGGTACAATCTGTAACAAAACGAGATTTCTTTTGTGAAATTCAAAAATAAAGACGCTGGAAACAAACTCACGTGATTGAAAACATAGAATAATGGTCTTCTGTGCATATGAATTCTTATTACAATTGTAGGCCAATCACTGTTTGTATCAGATGGGAACCTGACAACTTCTCTCACTGCTGTCATATCCACCAGATCGAATTCACTGTTATTCATGTAACTTGACAAATCTCCTTTGTCTGTATTCAGACCAAGATTGATTTCAGTGATGTCATGAGACCAGGATGCGAATTTGAGATCACATTGCTGAAAAATTTTGTTTTAATGCTTTAAATTCTCATCATTTTTGTACCTGGTCATCAAACGGATAATATCTTACTCTAATTGGACAAGAGCTTCGGAAAAGAGCAGAAAATAACCATGTCACATTTCCATCACTTGTCACCATTACATCCGTTGAAACGAGAGATGCATAATATTCACGAATCGCACTGAAAACTCGTTTCATAAATCTTTGCAATGAGAGATTGAGAAAATCAGATAAACGGGAATTATTCTCTCTGCCGCATGGCAAGAAATTTCTCCTTTATGAATTGCCGGCTGATATGTTTAAATAGGCGGGGGTATAGCTCAGTGGTAGAGCGCTCCCTTAGCATGGGAGAGGGCTGGGGTTCAATTCCCCATACCTCCAGAAATCTTTTTTATATTTCTCAGAAAGCAAACTGGAATTATCTGACAGATTTTGAGTCAGGAACTTTCATCGATTGTTGAACTTGGATTTTCATGAAAACCATCAGAAAGTTTTTTTTTTGTGTGGGATTTTAATATTTTCGATAATGTGTCTGTTCTGTTTTAAATACGAGCTGTCAGGATGAGCTGTGATTTATCATTTTTCAAAATTACCTAGCAAAGTCACTTGAAGAGTATGAATGATTTTTCGTGTGAATTTTCTGTTCATGTTTTCATGTTAGCAAACACTTTGTATCGAATGGCTTTTTTGGGAATTACATGATTAATGAATCTGTTAGAGTTATATCGACAGCTATCTTTTCTTGGAAATGTTCTGCAGTTTCCGGAAAGTTTAATTCAAATTGCAGAGTCATGCATAGATATACATCATGTTTCAAAACGTGTCGAGGCAAATGTCATTTTCAAAGATCACCATCAATATCTCATAATTACTAACCCTATCTCACATGTCTCTTCATATCATATTCCATATATCTTCCTTTTTCATGCGTTCTACGTCTCTTGCTATGAATGAACTTTACTTTTCGAAATTTTTTTGATTCTTATTTGAGTTGGCGGATGGAAAATGAATGCAAATGCAATGTACTTGACGTGAAGGAAAAAATCAAGTCAATTATGCAAAACACTTTGAGATTTTCTTTTCCAAGAAACCAGTTTGGTCGGTTATCGAAAACTTCGCACTTTGATAGTTTCTCAGAAAATAGAAGAAACAGAACGCCCTAGGGCTTGTTTTCTCAAAACTAATACTAATTTGCATGCACATCAAAACGAAAATGTTTTCGAAAGGGGAGCATCTTTTTCTCGTTTTACCCAACTACTTTTTCTTGTCTGGTCCACAGCCAAATTGAAATATCTATCTAAATGAACGTTGTAACGTTGGTTGGTTCGCTCGCTGATATGTGAGCCAACGAGTTTTTGTTTGTTGGCTAAATAACATCGGTTCAGGAGCAACAGGAGTAGTGAGAGAAAAGGAGAGCTTCGGCCCCTTGCAGGAGATGAGACGACCGTTCACAAGCCAAAAACAAGTAATTATTTTGTTTTTATTTGACTAACAGCTCAAGACGGAACGAATGTAAAAAAGGAGGATTAAAACTACGTTTTCCAATTTTTTCGCACGCCGGATTTTTGTAAATTCAGAACCCAGTGACTTGTATGGCCTAAGGTGGAATATGTTGTTTGAGGTTTGTAGTGTTCAAGAATGAATTATTTCACAGCAGAAAAAAGAGAGAATGGGAATGAAAACGGAAAAATGATTACTAAAAAACAAAAAAAAACCCGGAAGATTTGCATTCTAATGAATATGAAAATGAAGAGGTTCTCATCTATTGAATTGAATACTTACAAGTGTGAGAAATCTTGAGAATGTTTCTTCAAAACGAAATGAAACAGAACTCACTTGTTAACAAGGATTATATCAGGTTTCCAGATTCTGCTATGTGGAATATAGATTGCTTTAATTTCAGACCACAAACTCTCGTTCCATGATAATCGAGGGTCCATCCAGTTTATATTCAACCAACTTCTTGTTGTGAGAGCTTGGTTTCTTTCATCCTGGAAATCAAAATTAGTTTTTTTTCTCATTTTTCTAAATTGTTACAGGTTTTTCAATTGTTGTTACAACTAGTCTTGTGTGTTCTCCAAAACTATCAAAACCATCAAAAATCAAGATAATAATAACGTCAATCGACTAAAGTCGAAATGCGTTGGAACAAATAATTTCTTATTATGAACTTTTGAAAAAAGTGATTGGAATAGTCAAATCGCGTCGATAACCACCATCGTCTCTCCCGGTATCTATTTGTATGCATTTACTCAACAGAAAATTTATTGGTGTGGGGTTCCCCTAGCAAATCTTCATCACAAAATGAAAACTCTTGAAAAATGCGTGAAAGTGGGGTTTGGATCTCAATCCAAAACACTCATGTAAAGAAAAAGCACAATTAGAACTACCAGAAATTTCTTTTTTCCCTTCTTCACTCACCATTTCTACAATCTGATTGAGTAGAAAACCGAATGTGACATTTGTGGGTTGGGAGTGATGAATGCATGGTCGGACGTCTTTTTCATAAACTGCGTGATCGAGAAGTGACCGATACAATGCCTCTTCGGTTCCATCTATCGAACCCTCTGAAACAAAACAAATGGGAACTTTTTGGGTTTGTGTTTATGGAAGCATTAGACGACCTAATTTGTCCCATGGGATCATAATGATGAACATCGACATTTTTATCACAACAACACAATCTTTTGTTTTACTTTCACATCCTGCCGGGTGCTGCCTCCAACAACTTGTTGTGAGAATTTTACAACTGTGTTGCCCCCAACTCAAATCCAATTTGCCAAATTACATCATTTTCGTTGTTTTCTGAACTTTGCCCCACACCCCACAACTCCTCAAACTGCTAACCCGAAACGGTGCATCTAGGAGCCATAAAAAAGAAAAAAGGAGAGCTAGTTAGAGTAATGCATTCTTTCTCCTGGTCACCACCTATTTTCACTAGTTCAGTTTCCCAGACTGGTCTGCCAATACTAGTCCTCAATTCGTCCGTCACATTTTGTTGGATGAGCTTTGAAGAAGAGACATCAAAGGATATCGAATCTATTTATGCTCAAAAACAACAAGAGTGGAAGAACCGGAGAAGAGAGAAGGGGTATTGGGTATGAGGATTGAAAAAAATGGAATAT
This sequence comes from Caenorhabditis brenneri, assembly GCA_000143925.2. Classification (NCBI taxonomy): domain Eukaryota; kingdom Metazoa; phylum Nematoda; class Chromadorea; order Rhabditida; family Rhabditidae; genus Caenorhabditis; species Caenorhabditis brenneri. The sequence goes on from GL379794.1 coordinate 1,370,148, forward strand.
AAAAGAAGGCAAAAAAGAAAAGAAGAGGGAAATCTTGTGATTTTGAAATATGACTTCAAAACGTATCAAAAAATAAAATGAATGGCAGTTGGCTAGATTGGGTAGATTGACACTCCAAGAACCCACTTGTTCGTAATGCTTTCTCCAATCGATTCGGGTCAAAGTTAGGCATTGGTACAACTGCAGAAACATGTTCTTCTACAGTGGATGTTGGCTTCGAAACTATGTTTGTACCTAGAGAATGTGCTTCATTTGGCGTTTTTGAATTCCTGAAAATGAGATGTTTTGGATCAGAAAAATCCAACAAAATCTTACGTTTCTGCAATCGCAAAGTTGTTTCCCTTCTGATCGGTTCCGTTTGTCTGTCTATGATCCAATAGGGAGAAATGAACTCGATTCTCGACATTCTCCATTCCAACTACCCCACATGGTACAAGTTCAATGATTAGGAGAATACAGAAAGTTGTATAGGAATAACATATGACCATAAAGAATATTTACGGAATTGAGGCCGACGCGACTGGACTGGGTAGCCAATTTGAGAAGCCGACGACAACGACGACGCCGAAGGACGGATGGGCGGGAGAAGAGTAGAAGAAGAAGAAGAAGAAGCAGGAGGTCTCCTCTTCTGACGTACGTGACGTGGAGTGCGAATGTGATGGTGTGGAAGAGAGCACAAAAAAAGGAAAAAGGAAAGGAGCAAGAGAAGAGGCAGAGCAAGTTTTGAACGGTGGCACGGCTCGTCGAGCTGGAGAGGGCGTGGTTTTGGACGACGACGTCCGGATGAAAGAAGGCGTGTGGAGAAGAAGAGGACGCAAGTTTCATATTCTGTTTTTTGTCACAATTATTCGGAAGAAAGCAAAATTAATGGGAAAATGTCTAGGCCATATACATGGAATCAAGGTGATGATGTATATATCCAACAAACTACTTCAAAAGTGCAAAATGTGTCAGATAAGGAGAACATCAAAAATAGATGTAGGTTTAATGAATAATATATCTGCTTGTTTTGTTAATCTAGATGGATTTCCATGAATGAATTATAATGAAACATATTCAATACTTTTATACTTTCAGGAACGTTCATCGCCAATCATGAAAGTTAACGTTGTCTGGTTGGAGTCGCTTCGATTGTGCTTCAACCGAAAAGATGCTGCTTCAATTTCCGATTTATAATCTCAACAAGATGAATGTTCAACTTCTCTATAGGAAATGCTGTTGATTCGTTGCGAGGATATTACAAAATCATTAATTACGTCCACCTAAATTTTTTGAGAAGTGTAAGCCCATATCATTTCATCAAAGACGCTCTTTCTTTAAATGTTAATCGAAAAGTTTGAGATATTTGTACTGATCGGGTTATCAGTGCACATATTTTGGAAAGTACCATTGAAAGTTCTACTCCATATTGTTTCCGGTTAGAAAAAAACAATCAAGTTTAAGCCTACGACAGAAACAACCATAGACTGTGTATTTCTATAAATTTCTGCAGATTTCACTTTCGGAATAGAATTTTGAAAAACAAGCACACCGTTTATTAAAAATTTCAATCAAAAAACCCAAATATGAAGTGGGGTGTTCAACATTGAAACAAAAGAGCCAGCAAAAACAAAAACAATGAATTATAAAGTTGGAACCATAAATTCACGAAATCATTTAATATGTGTTTCTCTTAATCATTCAAAATTTCTGATTGGGAGTACAATACCAGCCACATTCACAAAAACACCACGTGATAATTTAATTCGTACTGAAAACTTTGAAGTCGAACTTTGAAAGACCATAACGTTAAAGCCAAATGAGATATAAAAAAGTTGTCGTTAAAAAAACAGGTATAATATTTGTGGATTATTAGATTAATATCCTGTTTGAGTTAGGGTAAATCATCCTCGGTGCATCTTTCGAGGAACATAATTTCGTTTCCTCTTGTCCAAAGTTTCAACCAAAACGGAATATTCTTGAACTTTAAATACCAAGTGTCTTCACTTATGACTGCATCGGGAAAGAACGTTTTCAAACGCTCATCATCAAAGTAAGCCAAACACATACATCCTCTCTTGAATTTATCCGAAACAAGAATTTGCTGAAAGAAAATCATGTTTACTCTCCATCCCCTGACAATCCAACTCACGTTGACAATGTTTGGAATATATCTTCTACGAAATTGGCATTCCATATCAAAGTTTTCACATTTCGCAAATAGTTCAAATGAATTCATTTCACAGAGCGAGTGGGACTTTATCCTAATGGACTTGAGCTGTTCAAATTGATTAAAAACGTCCAAGTTTAAAGTGCTCTTGTACGAATTAAATTTTACTGTGACTTTTTCGAGTGCAGTTGTATTGAACATGTTTCCAATTTGACGAAGGTGTTGTCCATCTTTGACTGATACATTCAGCTCTCTCGCAGTAAATTTCAAATTACAATTTGTAATAGTGTTCTCCAGTGTTGTGACGACTGTTTTCTGAGTACCCCATAGTTCGTTATGCAGTTCAATGGAAAAATAGTCGGTACAGAAGTTTGGATTGCTCAATATCACATTCAAGTCCATTGAAAACATGTCGAAATAGTCATCGTTAAGAAAAACGGTACGCTTGACTTTACACCCCTGTGGATTTTGAGCCTTATAAATAACTAGGTCTCCATTGAAGTCAACCATAACCCGATTAAACATTTGTTCGATTTCCAGTTTGTCGTACTTGCAAGGAGCTTTTAGTGTTGCATTACGGAACCATGTAGAGACTTTACGAGCACGAAATCTGAAAATTTCAGTTTAGAGAGTATCAACATTCTTTCCACTCACTTATCCACCTGGTCCAGATCGTGAACAATTTTTTCCAGGATTTCTAGCGGGAAAGTATCCAATTTACTATATGGGGCCTTGTTTCTGTAATGTTAACCAGTCGGTGGCGCCGCCTACGGCGGCTCACCTCCTTTTTGTTCGTCGCTGCGCTCCTCAATGGGGGGTTAATTTGCCACGCTTAAGCTCATTTTTGATCATTGGGTAGTGATGCGCCCTAAGCCTCCTTCCTGTTCCAAAATTGTTTCTAATTTGAATTCCCGCCAAAAATGTTCATAATTTGAATTCCCTCCAAAAATTTTGAAAATTCGCCAAAATTTCGAAAATTTGAATTCCCGCCAAAAATTTTGAAAATTTGCATACCCGCCAAAATAATCAGATGTTTTGACGTTTCTAGAAGTTTCTGGAAGTTTCTAGAAGTTTCTGGGAGTTCTGGAACTTTCTAGAATTTTCTGGAAGCTTTTGGAGCCTTCCAGGAGATTCTGGAACTTTCTGGAACTTTCTGGAAGCTTCTACAATTGTCTAGAAGTTCCTGGAACTTCTGGAAGCTCTGGAAGTTTCCGGAAGTTTCGAGAAGCTTCTGGAAGCTCTGGAAGTTTTTGGGTTACTGTAACTACCGTAATCCTACAGTAATCATTGCCATTTTTCGTTTGTGCGCTATTGGGGTCCCGTAGATACTACATGCAAAAATTGGAACAATCCCGTTCATACCGAACACTTTTTCAAAAAATGGGTTACTGTAGCTACCGTAATCCTACAGTAACCCAAGCTCCAAACGGTATAGAATTGAAGCGCTCGGTGACCCATGACCACATGCCAAATATGGTTGAAATCGGTCGAGGGGCTCAAAAGTTATTCAGTGATAAGCGCTGGACAGACAGACACACACACACACACAGACAGAGCTTGCCGCTTAGTATATAGAAGAGATAGTTAAAGTATTGACTGGACCAATTGTAATCAATAAGCAAGGGAATTTCGAAATTTTTTTTCCAACAGCTTGAGTTTTATTTTCATCAGGAAGCAGTTTGGTCTAATGGTTCCTTGGCGCTGAACGTTTTTTCTCAAAATTCTTCCACTAACCAACAGCGATTCTGAAATACTCACGTGAAATCGGCCGAGAAGTTGGCAAGAGGGTCTTCGTAGAGTTTGTAATACATATATTCAAACTCCACAAAGTCCAATTCATCATCTTCGAGAACTATTTTAGCCGACTTGAACGCTTCTTCAACGGACACCTTAAGTTTGATCTGGAACAATATTGCTCCTCTGAACGCATCCCGGTTGCTGCGGAATATGTCCGCCATCTCCTGGAAGATTCATTTTGTTTGGTATAAGCCTTGTCAATTAATGTACAAAGTTTTTGAATAGCATAAAAAACAAAAAGATGGAAACTCAAGATTCATGGACTATTTTCACAATCTGAGGTGCTTACAATCGCTGACTGACCAGGTGAGTTACGATTCATGTAGAGAGGACCCAGAAATATTGGAAAACATTAAAAATATTTTGAAAGCATGAACAAAAAGTGAGCAACGCAATAAATTAGCTACCAAGAGAAAATGTTCAATGTATTCCTACAGAATTTATGATACAAAAGGCAAAATCCATCACAGTTCAATGTAATAACTTCCAAACCGTTTGGTTATTGAAAAAAAGTTTTTTGTAGTCTTCTTTTCTTGAAATTGGCAAAAAAGGGAACGAAATCCGAAAAAACGTTGATGAATGTGCATGGCATATGAGAGAGTGCCAGAGAAAATTTAAAGGCTCATGTCATTACATGTTTTGGTCTCACAGCGGTGTCGATTTACGAGCGCCTGCAGCAACATCTGGACCAGCTGCCCTAATGGCCTAATCGCAAGTGTGATAAGGAAAATATCGAAAATAGATGTAGTTTTTATGAAGTATCTGCTTGTTTTGTTAGTCTAGATGGATTTCCATGAATGAATTATAATGAAACATATTCAAAACTTTTAAACTTTCAGGAACGTTCATCATCAATCATGGAAGTTAACATTGTCTGGTTGAAGTCGCTTTGATTGTGCTTCAACCGATATGATGCTGCTTCAGTTTTCGATTAATAATCTTCACAAAATGAATGTTCACTTCTCTATTGGAAACGTTGTTATTTCGTTACGAGGATATTTCAAAATCTTCAATTACGTGCACTTAAATCTTTCCAGAAGTGTAAGCCCATATCATTTCATCAATGGCGCTCTTTTTTTTTGTTAATCGAAAAGTTTGAGATGTTTGTACTGATCGGGTTATCAGTGCACAGATTTTGGCAAGTACCGTTGAAAGTTCAACTCCATATTGTTTCCGATTAGAAAAAAACAAGCAAGTTAGAAGAAAACCATCAAGTTTAAAACCACGACAGTTCCGGAAACAACTATAGACTGGGTATTTCTATAAATTTCTGCAGATTTCACTTTTGGAAAAAAATTTTGAAAAAAAAGCACACCGTTTATTAAAAATTTCAATCAAAAAATATACCCAAATATGAAGTGAGATGTTCAACATAAAAACAAGATAGCCAGTGAAAAATGATACGATGAAATATGAAGTTGGAACGATAAATTCATGAAATGATTTAATATGTGTTTCTCTTAATCATTCAAAATTTCTGATTGGGAGTACAATACCAGCCATATTCACAAAAACACCACGTGATAATTTAATTCGTACTGAAAACTTTGAAGACGAACTTTGAAAGACCATAACTTTAAAGCCAAATGAGATATAAAAAAGTTGTCGTTTAAAAAAAGGTTCTACTGTAGTTGAATGGGCCCAAGCCTATTTTTGTATTTGGATGGACCCAACAGAGTGGTCGAAAAGTGGGATGGACCCAAGAGAGGGGTCAAAAAATTGAATGAACCCAAGACGGGCACCTAAAAAATGGATGGACCCATAAATTCCAATGAACTATAATGACTCATTGAGGACCCGTTTTTGTGTATTTTCTTTGATTCCAAAACGACATGAAGTTACGCTTGAGAAAATAAATAATTTTTTTTTTTTGAAAAAAGAGCAGATCCTCCACATACCGTTTTAATTAATGTGCATTTTGGGTTCATCCAATTTCCAGGTATCTTGGGTCCATTTAATCTTTAAGACCCGCTCATGGGTCCACCTAACTTATTGACGCCTTTCTTGGGTCTATTCAACTTTTCGACCCCTCTCTTGGGTCCATCCAACTACAGTAGAACCAAAAAAAAATACAATTTGTGGATTATTAGATTTATATCCTGCTTGAGTTAGGGTAAATCATCTTCAGTGCATCTGCAGAACCTGATAACTGGGCTATCACGCCAAGTTGCCGGCCAAAATCTCAACCAAAACGGATTATTCTTGAACTTCAATAAACAAGAGTTTCCATCTAATATTGATTCGGGGAACAGGGTTTCAAAAAACTGAACATCAAGATGGGTTACAAACAGACTTCCTCTTTCGAATTTATCCGAGTCAAGAATTAGCTGAAAGAAAATTATTAACACTCTCTATTCACTGACAATCCAACTTACGTTGACAATGTTTGGAATATCTCCTTCACGAAATCGGCATTTTATATAAAATTTTTGACATTTCGCTAATATTTCAGATGACTTAAATTCATAGAGCGAGTCGGAATATATTCTAATGGACTTGACTTGTTCAAATTGACTCAAAATGTCCAAGTTCAAAATGGTTTCGGACCTTGAATTGAATCTTATTCTGACCTCTTTTTCGAGTGCAGTTGTATTGAACATGTTCACGATTCGACTAAGGTATTGTCCGTGTTTGACTAATACTTTCAACTCTCTCGCATTGAATTTCAATTTACAATCGGTAATAGTGTTTTCCATTGTTTTGAGAAGTGTTTCCTCATTACCCAATGCTTCATTATGCAGTTCAATGGAAAAAAGGTCGGTACAGAAGTTTGGATTGCTCAATATCACATTCAAGTCCATTAAGAACATGTCGAAATAGTTCTCGTTGGGAAAAACTTTATACTCGTTTCCATGTGAAATCATACATCCCTGTGGCTCGTAAACCTCATAATAAACTCGGTTTCCATTGAAGTTGATTGAAACACAATCATCCTCATGTTGAATTTTCAATTTATTGTATTTGCAAGGAGCTTTTAATGTTGCAATACGGAAGCATTTAGCGACTTTACGAACACGCAATCTAAAAAAATTGGTTCAAAGGTAATTAACATTTTTCCACTCACTGATCCATTGGGTCCAGATCGTGAACAATTTTTTCCAAGACTTCTGGCGGGAAATTCTCCAATTTACAATATGGGGCCTTGTTTCTGTAATGTTAATAGTTAAAGTATTGACTGGACCAATTGTAATCAATAAGCAAGAGAATTTTGGCATTTTTTTCCAACAGCTTGAGTTTTATTTTCATCAGAAAGCAGTTTGGTCTAATGGTTCCTTGGCGCTGAACGTTTTTTCTCAAAATTCTTCCACTAACCAACAGCGATTCTGGAATACTCACGTGAAATCGGCCGAGAAGTTGGCAAGAGGGTCTTCGTAGAGTTTGTAATACAAATATTCAAACTCAACGAAGTCCAGTTCATCATCTTCAAGAACCAATTTAGCCGATTCAAATGCGTCTTCAACGGACACTTTAAGTTTGATCTGGAACAATATTGCTCCTCTGAACGCATCCTGGTTTCTGCGGAATATGTCCGCCATCACCTGGAAGATTTATTTCATTCTGGTATAAGCTTTGTCAATTGATGTACAAAGTTTTTGAATGACATAAAAAACAGAAAATGGAAACTTAAGATTCATGAAGGGACTATTTTCACAATCTGAGGTGCTTACAATCATTGACTGACCAGGTGAGTCACGATTTACGATATTATAATTAAGAGGCATTATGTGGTAGCGGTCACTGAGCCTCTATCTTTTTCCAGAAAAAAAGTTGTTTTTTTGAATTTAAAGGGGCGTGGTTCGTTGGAGAAGGGGCGGAGACAAACACTAAAAGTATCAGAGTGTTCAGGGGGTCCTATATACCCATTGTAGCAAAAAGCAGACAATTCCAGAGAATCAAATGCACAGAGTGCCTCTAACGCTCTTTTGGTAATCGAATAAATGCGATGTGGAGGGGACCCAGTATTATTGAAAAACATTAAAGGGTGAGTATGTCAATCCAAAAAGTTCTAATATTTTTATATGAATCGACTCAGAAAGTGGTAGTGATATCTGATCCGTTTGAATTAGTGCCCAAAATTCATTTTGAAGCGAAATACGGGCTCCCAAAGTTCGAAAAAAGCACCCCCACGGATCCATTTCTCACATTTTCCCCATAGATTAAATTCTCGCGGATCCCGTGAAAAATGGATCCGTTCTGAACCAATTCATGTAAACATATCAGTACTTTTTGGATTGACATACTCCCCCTTTAAAAATATTTTGAGAGCATGAACAAAAAGTGAGCAACGCAAAAAATTAGCTATCAAGAGAAAATGTTCAATGTATTCCTACAGAATTTATGATACAAAAGACGAAATTCATCATAGTCCGCTGTAAAAACTTCCAAACCGTTTGCTTATTGAAAAAAATTTTTAGTTTTCTTTTCTTGAAATTGGCAAGAAAGGAAACGCAATTCAAAAAAGCAGTGATGAATGTGCATGGAATATGAGAGAGTGCCAGAGAAAATTTAAAGGCTAATGTTATTACATGTTTTGGTCTCACAGCGGTGTCGATTTACGAGCACCCGCAGCCACTGGACCAGCTGGCCTGGTGGCCTAATCGCAAGTGTGATGTCAGAAAGTACGCTCTAATGAGAAAACGTGTATGAATAATTTTTTTCTTTTTTTTACAAACAACGAACATATATTCGTTTTCACGGTTAATCTATTTGAATACTGTTTTTATTTTTGATGTTATTATTTTTCTTTCTATTTCAAGCTTTGACTTACGTCGACTGAACCACGTTTTATTTCAGAACAAAAAAAAGGCAGCACAAAATGCGTGGCAAAGCTAATAGAAGGTGAGTAAATAGTCATTGACTTCAGCTCTGCAAAAAATTTCATTTTAGAGCCAAACGAAATAAGACAGACACTTCTGACGAACCGAATAGTGAGCCGACTGTATCGGAACCGGTATCTTCGACGGCAGGAGAGGACATTCAAATTGGCGTTAAACAGAAACCGATCAGTAGATCGAAAAAGGTGAGGGTTTCTAATGTGTTCGAATTTTCTCATTTTTGTGTGAATCAACATATATGTTCATCGTTTTCAGAACGCGAAAATTTCTTCTGAAAATAACAAAAACGAAGCATTGGAATCACCTTTCTACATAGATGGGTCAGTTACAATTCATAGTAATTATGCCTAACTATGACAACTTTAAGTTTATCCACTTCATCCTCAACGACAAAAGGTCTAGAAAAGAATGATGAAGAGGCTCCGTCACCCGAGAAAGCTAATGTTCCCAGTGAGAAAACTTCAGGAAAAGATGAAAAAGAGGAATCAAAAAGTCTACCTACTGAAAAGGAATTCGGTTAGTGATTTCAATAAACACCATTTAGTTATACTCGTTTTTCCAGAAATTGACGCTGACGTGCTAAGAATTTCTGAAATCTATGAAAAAACCCAATGGCGCATGGTACTTCGAGATGTCGACACCACTCTGTTGGTCCCTGCAACGTGTTGTTATGAATATGGAAAGAAGATGAAAGCTGGCGATAGAATTCATGTAGAGGTAGTTTCAAAGAGAGGTAGTATTCCACTCATTATTCACGCTAACTACATAATAAGGTTTCAGATGAATTCGATAAAATGGCAGAAATTCATATTACTAAAATTGATCGAATTGAGCACAATGGTGCAGGAAAAACAGTCAGGGAACATTTAATTTCAGATGAACCCTTCTGCATAATACCAAAATGTAATAAACTTAAATGACTTCAAATTTCAAAGTGTGGTTTTCAGTTATCAATGAGCTGTCAGATAGAAAACTTAAAACAGCGTATCTCCATATCACTATTCTCGACATAGAAGAGGTACACAATTACTTCTCAAGGTACACCATTTTTTTCATCCTATTAAGAAAATGTTCGTATCTTTTAGAAACCGTGGTAGTGAGCACGCGACCGAAAATCAGTCCAACTCAACAAAAAATGAAGGAAGCAGAGAGTGCGAACAACCAAAGTTAAATGAAGATTTTGATTACTATTGCAGGGTACTGAACCTGAAACCTGGTGCAAAAATAGAAACTCTATAAATTGCAGGTCCGAGTAATGGACTTATCCGGCCAACTTCTTCTGTTTGTTCCACAGAATGTCATGGAGAAGCTTTTGCAACAATTCGAACTTAGTCTACAAGATTGGATAGAGAATATTACGCGGTATGGGCCCAGTTATAAGTAAGTCTTTGGCCTGAATCTTAATTTACGGAAAGAGGTAGCTTTTGAAATTGCCATTTTTATTGAATTGTGGACCAGTTTTAATGGATAACGTTGGGGGAACCTAAATATTAATGTCGTTTGCCTTTCTGCCTCTAATTGGAAGCTGGTTCAGAGAATTCCTTATATTTCCGCCGTACATGGTTGAAATCAAGAGAACGGGCAAAGATGACTGGGAGTGCACCGATATCGAACTTGTCAATTGGTATGCTTTTGGAGCCTTTTTAAAAGAAAAGGTATGTAGATTTTTACTGATGAGCTGTCCAGATAATGAGAACCAAACAATTTTTCCAGGAGAGAATAATGGGACAACAGATCGATTCCTAAATATATGTTACTGCAGTTTTCACTTTTACTCAATTATTTTCCTTGGTTTCGTTTGAACTCGGCAAGAAAGTCTGTATGAAGAAGAGAAAAATAAAAAGGAACGGACTTGAAAAATTTCCCGTGTAACAGAAAAATAAAAATGCGCGAGGATATAAAAGGGGTTTTAAGAATGATTCGTTTGTTGAGAAATTTGGGAGTTGTTTCATTTTTTTGCGTTCTATCGAAATATGGCTCTCAAGTTTTCAAGTATTCCTGATAAAAAACGACAGAAAAAACGATTCTATCATCAATATTTATATAATAGGACTGTACTAATTGTGACACGATTTCTTCGTATCTGTGTCTTTTTTTCGGGAAACTGCATGTTTTATGAATTGTGTTTGTGGATTTTCTGTCCGGTAGTTAATTGATCTTCTGATTCGATACTGTTTCTCATTGTCCTGAGATTTCCATTCATATGACAGTCCTTCAGGTTTCTCTTTCGTTCATTGAAAATAAGTTACTATGTATCACAGATCAGTACTCTTGTTGGTAACAAATTAGTCATCTACATAAACAAATACAGAGAAAGAATGAGATTTCGGGGTGGGATGCTCCCTCCACCTGTTGAGACATTTCAAGATGTTGTATATACACTACTGAGGATGTTTGTGTTGAGCAGGATCCTGTGCCAACCCCAGAGCTACCCCATCCTCTTATCACCCCCTATTTCCGTCCTCTTTTGTTTGCCACTACAACGGAAAGAAAATTTTCCTCCACCAATTTTTTTTTCTCATCCTATTATTTTTCATTCGTAGGTATTCGATTTTCAAGTCTTTTATTGGAATTTTGACAGGTTCTTCATCAAATTTCAAATGAAACACATTGTAAAATGGATACGGACGTTTTTCTCTTGGTAAGTTTTGGGGTCTATTGGAATATCTTAGAAAACTCATTTCTGATAAAAAACAGAACAAACTGAGAATCAATCATTCTAGCCTAAAAAATTGGTAGATTTGGCATGAGCATAATTGGCAATACGGTCATGACTTTTGAAAACTGTGCTGAAATGATCAACCTAATTATATCATTCAGTTCTATGAACGGAATCAAATATAAAGCTCGTCAATCAATCTGAATACAGACCAAAATTCTTATATTCATAACTCAACCTATATTGTTTTCCGTCAAAAATTATACGCGTTTTGGGTTTTCGATGACAACTTTCAGCACATTCTGGGGAACTATTTTTTGTTCGAGAGGCTGTGTTCCTCCACTAGTGATTTTTATTTTCCTGAGTTTGGGAGCTTTGAAACGCAAAGTTATATTGTACGATACTCAGCCAAACTTTTTTGAAAGCGGATGGTTTTGGTACCATGACAAAAAGTGACTGCCACACTGCTAGATTGATGATTCATGACGAGACCATATCCATGCGCCTTTAGAAAAGTTTGGCTGCGTTCTTTACCTTCATAGATAACCATGTGAATATTAATTGCTTCTTTCAACCAAAAATCAACTGGGGTGCTTTATCCTTATTATCTGATAAATTAGAATCACACATCAGTAATCCGATAATAAAGAATTATCAAGATGAAAAATCAACTTTAATACATCTGAAATCCCTGAAAAGCGGGTTTTTCAGAATTATGAGATTATGCATATGCAATTTCGTTTTGTTTAGCTATTTTCATCTTTGAGTTTGAACATTATTCTTTATTCTTCCAGGAGTTGAAAAAATTTTTCAGACGCTGATTCTAGTTAAGGAAGAGGGTGAAGGGTTAGACAGTTGAAGTTGACTTTGTTAAATTGGTCTTCATATTAAACGGAGAGAAAGTAAGTATTCGGAAAAATTATTTCATCGTCTTTGTCTCTTTTTTTTCTATCCCTTTCTCCAATTGTCTCTCAAAGTTTGGTATCATTGTTTCTCTTCTTCTAATTTTTCCTTTCTTTTTTGCGATTTACCTTTTATCGATTTATCTTCCTAAGACCATCTGCAAGTAACATCTTCATGCCTTGCACTTTATCCTTTGCAAAACTTCTTTTTATTAGAGATAAAGACAAAAATTGTCAATACCGTCTAAACTCTATTTGATTTGCGCGATGGTTTCTCGCTTTTCTCCACTAGAGAAAGTAGTCTCACACGGTTTTTCATTTTCTCCGTATTTTCTCGAGTGTCCAGACAGGTATTACTTTTTATAGTTCTGTACTTCCAACACAAGCTTAATGTGACTCATTCATGTTGAACCTAAAGAAAACATTCGAGGTGGCATGTGTAATTCTGTCGATTTTGCCGATTTTAATCGTAGTTTTTTTGGGGCGACCAACAAAAAGCTAGTTGCTTTCATTCCGACAACTTTTTTTTCAAAATGTGTTCTCACTGTTTCTCAATGCTTCATCGCTGAGCAATTCGCAACGGGAACCTATTTGAGAACTAAAAATCAGTAGTATGGTGATGCGTAGGTGGTTTTTGTTTGTACTCGTGTATTTTGAACACCTCCCAGTTGACAAATACAGCTGGGCATTATGACGGAAACTGTCAACTAATCATTTTTGTTTTTTTTTCGTTCTGAAAAGTCATTTTTCAAACTTTGACCTAGATTATGCCATTGACACAGTGCAACGATTGATTCTTACAAACGTGTGAAATCTAATTATGATAATTTACAAAATTAGTTATCATTGTTGCATTCATTCGTTCCTATCCCTGCAGTTATCAACATCTAGTTGGCAGTTTGATTTTTCTATTATATTCATTAGCTATGGGGTATGGTTTTATTTTCTGAAAATTTACAATTATTACAGACTAGTATGCGATAGTCCCAGACTGACTCAAAAGACAGAATTATATTTCGATGAACAGAAAAAATTATGAGGATTAGCAAACGTGCGTGGTACATCTTATGTACGAAATAAATTAAAAGAAAGAATAATTCTCAAATGTCGAAAGGATTTTTTGAATAAGGTCGTTTTTACTGGAATTTCATCGAGAATTACATCTCATTACACGCTATGAACACTTTTTTGAACCTCTTTTGAACGTTTGTTATAAAATCTTACTAGGAAACTTCTCCAATAAACTTCTTCTTGTCATTTACACTTTCGTATTGTCCATTGGTCATATCATCACAATCACATCAGTAACGTCCTTTTTTCTCTTTTTCTTCCCAACTGTTAAATCATTTTACCTTCAACCAAGTTATAGTAACTTGTGAGTCACCAAGACTAAAACGTGTCTTGACTGTGACGCAATGCCGTCGCCCTCTTGCATTGTACTCATGACCTCCTCTGTTGCCACTGTTTGCAATTTGCATTCACATTTCGCATGACTTTCTCCTCAGCTTCTAAATGCTTGTTAAATATCTTTCTCTGGTCAAACGTCTCGTTTTTCCGTCTAAAGTACTTGACAAGGACGCACTTCTGGTTTCGTAGTACCTTTTGCCAGTATTGTACTTTTTATAACCTTTCTTCATTGTTTTTTATCAGCTATCAATTGGGAAATGTATCCATTCTTCCTTTTTTCATCAACAGATTTGACAAAGAAAACAGTAGTTGTGTGTTCTCATATTCAAGTGTTTAGGCGACCTTGAAAAATGCCCCTTCCATGAAAATCGACCTTTTTTTCTCAAAATAAACGTCAACATTCAGGTTGTTCAATATGGTATGCTGCTTCGGCAAAAAAGATGAACGGACCAAAACGATTGAAAAAGAACTTCACAAAGAAAGGAAAATTATGCGACGACAGGTCAGTTTCAGTCTTTAGTTTCAATTAGTTTCAACAAAGAGAAAAAGTTTTCACAATTTCAACTTCAAATTTCACAGATAAATCTTCTACTTCTTGGCTCAGGTGAATCGGGAAAGTCAACTTTTGTAAAACAAATGCACATTATCCATGGAGCAGGAGAATTTACAGCAGACGAAGTTAGAGCGTACCGACAACAAATTTATCAGGTTTGTATGAAAAGTTGACGAATGAAATTATACAAATAATTTCAGAACGCAATCAGTGCAATGAGAGTATTATTAGATGCCCGAAACAAATTGGGGATTGCTTGGGAAGACCCGAAACGACAAGTTGAAGTAGAGAAAGTTATGAGGTAAGGTTTTGTTTTGGAAATAAGCAATTCAAAATTAGAATCAGCAAATCAGTCTTCGAAAATTCGAAGCTTTAACGAACCAAATATCAGGATTTGATGATTTTGAAAAGTTTGTCTATGTGAAACACGCAGTAGCAAGACTAAGTTTCATTGTTTTAAATTCTCAGATTCACCGTTGGCGACTTATTGAAAGGGATTGACTTCACAACATTCGTAGAAGTTGCCCCGATTATTAGTGATTTTTGGAATGATGCTGCTATTAGAAAAACATACGAGCAGAGAAACCTATTCCAGATTGTGAGTTAACCAAGCCTATGAAATCATGTTCATTCTACTATTCTTTACAGAGCGATTCTTGTCAATACTTCTTCGAACACATTCCACGCATTGCTATGCCTGATTTCTACCCAACGAATAGAGACATTTTATTCTGTCGTAAAGCAACACGTGGAATTTCAGAACATATATTTGAAATCAACAAAATTCCCTTCAGGTTTGTAGTTTAGTGCCTGAATAGTTCATAAATCATGTCTTTATCAGGTTTATCGACGTCGGTGGTCAGCGGTCACAACGTCAGAAATGGTTCCAGTGTTTCACAGACATCACAAGTATTCTGTTCATGGTGGCGAGTAACGAATACGACCAGGTTGAAGATCACTATACATTTGTCTTGTTGACACAATAAAATGTGATTTCAGGTGATTCTCGAAGACAGACGGACAAATCGAGTAGTCGAGTCACGGTCTGTTTTTGAGACGATTGTCAACAACAGAGCGTTCTCTAATGTCTCCATCATTTTGTTCATGAACAAGAATGATTTATTGCAAGAGAAAGTACCGAAATCTGATATTCGGCAGTATTTCACAGATTTCACAGGGGATCATACCTTAGTAAGTATTTTCTTCCGGTTTTTAAGATACACAAACTAAAAGTCAACTAGAGAAAACAAGAAAAAACTTTTCCTGGTGATGCTCATTTTCTGAATATACTTGTGAAATTAATTATGAAATTCTGGAAAATTATCTACACAATTTCTGCATTTTTTCTTTATTCTAGCAGAAACTTTCAAGAAATCTTTGTGATTTTTTTTTAAGAAAAAGAAACTGTAAGAACGTGCAGAAAACAGCCCAAAAATCAGAGACTGCAGAAAGTACTCTGGAAACAATTTTGAATTTGTTATCTTATCATTGACTTTGATCAATAACTGATGATCTATGATCCAGTTTTCAGATTTTAGCTTCCAATAGGACACTGTTACTTTTTTGAGTTTCGGATCATTCGGCCGGTCTTTCTTATTTTCCTCTTTCATTAAGTGCCTGTTTTGAAATTTTCAAATAAGCTTATACAAATGTCCAAATTGATGAAAATATATTCACTTTGTGGTTTAAAAACTACTCAAAGCTTTCCGTACCAATTTTAATTTGTATCATAGCACACTGGAATTTATCACATTTTACTTGTCGTCAAATCATACATTCATCTTATCTTATTTCAGGTCCGTGATGTGCAATTCTTCTTGGTTGACAAGTTTGAGGCTTCTCGACGAGACCGTGCTAGACCTTTCTTCTATCACTTCACCACCGCTGTCGACACAGAAAATATCAGAAGAGTATTCCGAGATGTACGAGAGAGTATTTTAGAACAAAACTTGAAAACTCTTATGATGCAATAATTATTCACAATCTCCTTCAAGTCTAATATTCTAATATTTTGAGTTAACTTTTTTCACAAAACCATCAATTTCCTTCAAAGTAAGGGTTATTTGTCAGTTAATGATCCAAACCATATTTGTCCATGTGATTCAGTTCAACGCAATTCCTTCATTTGTCTTATTATAATTTGAAATTTATTTTGTTTCCATCATATTTATAGTCAGAATAAAGATTTTGCAATTGTCGACTGGTCAGTACTGTATTCACGAAAAGTCAACGAGAATTTTTTGAGGTTTTGATATTTTGAAGGTGTGTTCAAGTTGTGCAAACAAACTTTCGCTTCCAGAATGGTGCATGTTTGCACTTTCAGTGGAAAGTAAAAAAAAAGATAATGACCCTTATTCGGGTAAAAGTTTCACATAATGCTGAGACAGTACACAAAACGGAGAGAAGAAGTTTGATTGAACTTCTGTTCTGTGCTTGAAACTGCAAACCGTCCTAAAGTTCAGATGTGTACGAATGTTGTGTACTGCTGTTTCTATAAACATGAGTTGCACTAATTTGTGAATTGGTACCATCTGGTAACTTCTTTATTCTAATTTTTCAGTTGGCATTTCTCTAAATTAATTTTGTACAGTTGTTTATTATGTTGTTTTTGCGGTGTCCCTCAAAGAAAAAACCAACAATTTGAGACTCTCGCTAAAGATTTGTGTATGTTCTTTCTGTGACTCATGCCAAAAGAGGCGTGCTTTCATCCCAATTTTCGAGCGTGGAAAAGGACGACGTCGGACAAGAAGAACATATTGGTTAGCACGCGACTTGTATATAATAGTAGCCACTGCTGCACAAAAACGGACACACCCCCTTTCAAACATCTCCCCCCGTCTTACACCTTCGTCTTCTGTTGTCAATACTGATACGGTTCACTTCTTCACAATGCTCTCTCTCAGGCATTTTAGCCTATTATTCTTCCTTGCTTGGGTTAATGCAGAATTTGGAGTTCCAGAGCTGAGAGTTGGTCAACGTAAGTGTAGAATTTTCGGTTAAGCTTTAGTTCTACACTTAATTTGTATGCAGAAAGAAATCAGAACACATATCCCCTGAGTCAACGTCATTGTGCAGAAGTTTTACTAATAGTTTTTTACGTAGATTAGCATGTGGAAAATCATGAAAACTAGCTCCAAACCTTTTGCGGTATTCTAATACTATTATGCTCTAGTTTTACCTATTTGGACGCTATTTCTTCATTTTCGATGTTCGTAAACACTTTGAGCTTAATTTTTAACTTTTCAATGACTTGACTGCAAAAAAAGACTCTCTAGAATAAAGGTATGAAGGGCACCACTATTAGAGTACTCATTATCGCCCTTCTTAAGCATATGCTTCGATTTTTGTAGATCTCGTAATATCCTTTATTGTCCTTTCAGATGAAGCCGATATTATGAAACCTATTGCCAGCCAGTCCATCATAACTCATTATGTCATCGGCGAAACCTATACTTTTGAAGTATTTCTCGATGAAACGACGCAACACGACTATGTCATTGAGAGTTGTACGATGAATAATGAGAAAATTATTGGTCCTTATGGGTAAGTGTCTCAAAAAGTGTTACCTAGTCCATAGTGTTTTCCAGATGCGTCGATTGCGGAAATTGCATCACCAAATCCATCGAGACCGAATCATACAATAAACCAGGTGCCATCAAACGGACACTTGTTGAATTCATCGCTCACTCACCGGTAATTCTATTTATTTCTGGGAGGAAACATCATGACCGTGTTTTTTCAGACCTATCAATTCAGATGTGACATCAAAAAACTCTACTGCTCTGGGTGTGCCGAGGTGAGTGAATAAATTGAATCAATTATTTTGCCAATCATTTTTGAATACGGTTCGAATGACGTGTCAAAAGAAAACGAAGTACTAACAAAGTCTCGAGAAAAGATGAGAAACGTGAACGCCCAAATAATACAATTTGTTTCCGAACCATAGAATTTCATGTAAAAAGTAGTGAAGACGTGAGGGCGGGTGGACGGCCAACAGTGACTAACAAAGCTGATGAAATAATAAAGAAAAGTACCGCCTTTTTAGCGCTCCTGTCAACGTCAGAGTTTGATACCCTGGAATCGCTACCAGTCGAAGGACATTCTTGGACTGATGTATCCTCCGGAGAACTACGCAATTCCACCAATGGGTAAGTGTTTTTATAGACTTGGTTTGTATGATTGAATGTGTATGGAGTGTTATATCCTATTTTTTCTTTGTTCTACTTCTACTTCTACGCATGAGATTCAGGAGCGTTCCCTATTCCTATTCCTCATAATATCTATCCAACTCCTCCAATCGGTGGTTTTCACATGCCACCTCAAGCTCCTCCAATTCCACCTCCAGTCGGACCACCAGCTCCTCCAGCTCCATACAACAACGGTATGTTTGCTGTTTCGTACAGGGTGTATATTTGGGAAGGAAATTTTTCTGAGGTAAAACTTTTGCATGTTTTTATAGTTATTTTTTGCATAGCAAAACCTCAGGTAACAAAATTGGGATATTGAAATTCAGGGTTACAATGTTTTCTGTTGATTTTCATTTTTCGGTATGGGTACAAACTAATATTACTTTTATTACATCTAGCAACTTCTATGCTGAAATTTTGGTGAATTTTTTTTTGGTCCTTTTTCTCAATTTCCACTTAATATCTAGTTTCTACAGGTGGACTTGCTGGAGTTTGGCCATGGTGGGTCTGGCTCTTGATCCTCCTCCTTCTTCTTCTCCTTTTGTGTTGTCTCCTGGCACTCTGCTTCGCAGCCTTTATGAAGCGACGGAAGGAAAAGAAAACTACTACAGCGTAAGTTTCGCTTTCATGATATAAATTTTTCTTTTTATTAATACAAAGAAAAGAAAAACAAAAAATGATACGAACATTTTTGTTCAGGATGACGTAGTCGTATAGTTATAGTTAGTTTCTGTTTCTCTACAGTCCAAACATATGTACGCACAGAACAGAACAAATATGTCGGATTGAATGCAAAACATAGTTCGTACATTACATATCTTTCTTTATAGCGTTACTGTCGTAGATGGCAAGGATTGTGCAGTAGGAACTGACCACGTTGCAGTGACATGCGTTGGAACTGATACACAGGACATTGTGAAAGTCCAGCCAGCAGTGAGTAATTAATTAAACAATGTAAACAAACTCAGAAATGAATCAAATCATTTTAGATGGTACTTGGAGCCGAAAATCTTGAGCAACACCATCATCAACAGCACCTTCACAACCAGTACTCCCGAAACCAAGCAGAGTACGATCAAGGATCTGTTATGGCTGGAGGATCTTATTCTCTACGAGAAGGAATGATCCATGAAGGATATACCAGAACACTCCCGTATGTTTGCAAAATCTGAAAATTTTTTTCAGACTCATGATGGTTTTTTAGAAGAGAATCATCGTTTGTTAATGACCGGTACGCCAGCCGAGACCGTTTCGACCGTAACAGTGCTGACAAGTACACCGACCGTTCCAGCTACCGTAACTACGCCTACGAAAGAGATATGGCAAAAGTTGAGCCAATGGATGGGTTTGATGAGGTTGAAACTCGTGAACGCACTTACTGTTTGAGTGATGATGACCAGGAAATCGTTGAGAAGAATGTCAAAAGGACCCACACCACAAGGTTACTTGTTTCAGAAAAACCCATAGAACCTATAACATTCATAGATACATCACCGAGTCGAGAGAGTACGAGCCAGATCATGACAACGAGGAGAGATTGAGAGAAGACGAGTATCACCATGCCAGCTACACACACAGCCTTCCGGTCTAATTTCTGGTTTTATCCGATATCAATTCTACTTATCCCAATCTTTCAGTTTTTTCAAAGTCTCTATTGAACAGATTTCTTTCACTCTCAGTTTTCGATGTCTTATCCAACTTTGCCGCCATTTCGTTTCAACTATGCTTCTTTTTCTTAATTTCCAATATCTCTTTTTATGATCACTCCCATATGTCTTTCTTATATTTGCATTAATTTTGTTTTGCTTCAATAAAATTACAAAACTAAAAGAGTTTCAATTGTTTTTCACAATCATCTTCAGAAACCATGATCTGAACTTTTTATCGAACAATGAAAATTTAGATCACTACATATGAACAGTTATGGGTTGCTCAAAAAGGCATTCGTCTAATTAAATAAGTGTTTGACACTTTTTTATCAGAACTATACTTTGAGGAATTCAATTCTTCTTGTGAACTAAAATAGTACTGGAACAAATGCTCAATCGTTTATTATACTTCAAAACTAATCAACACGAGTGACATGGACATAGATATGCGTTCTCTTTTCGAATCCGTTGATCAACACAGCCACAATACGATCCTCATCGACATATTCGGCACCATCTCTATACGGAAGAACAGCTCGGCCGTCGATCACTTCCATCACCTTCCAAACCTTGATATTCTCTTTGTGAGACTTCACAGCAACCCTGTAAAACAAAATGCCTTCCACTTTTCACTATGGTCAGTGAGGAGCCAGCTGTTTTACCATTTCTTTCCATCTCCGGAAACATCGAAAACCATCTGTCCGTGTTCACTTTTCTTGATCGAAAGATTGTAGAAATGCTCTGAAATTTGATCTTTTTGGTTCATATCGACTTTAAAAATGAACAAGTTGGACATACTTTTGCCATACTCTTCCATTTGATTGGATGAGAGACGGTTCATGGCAAGATTATCGAACCGGAGACTGGATGAAGAACCCTCGATATTTTTCTCGGAAGAGAAGGGATTGTATTGCAGATTGTAAGGACTATCAATGACGGTTGCATCAGCTGTACCATTTCTGAGGGGACGACTCGGTTTACCAGATGTGCCCGGGAATTCTTCCTCGGACTCAGTGTTGCTGCCAGAACCAGTTCCATTTTTTGGAAGGTTTTCGATAGTTTGAATATCTTCTGGTGAGAAAATCAGGGAAGTGTAGAGGCTTGGTGGACGTGCTAAAAACATGAGTTGAGAATAGTATTTGGAAACTGAACTCACGGGGCTCCAAAGACTTGGTACTAGCATAGATGAGAGTCACTTTCTTGATGGTTCTCGTATTGAAGGTCATGTTGATTGTTGTTTCACGGACTCCTTGGAGAATTTTGAATGGTAGAGTGATAACAGCTCCACCATCTTGGCCATCAACGTGATGAACACCATTGATTCCTTCAATCACGGTATTGTCGGCTTCAATGTCCACACTGAAATATCTGGATCATAAAGTCAATCAATAATTTCCAAACTCACGAAAAGTTCCCTTGTCCAACTACAAAGAATTGTACGGTCCCAGACTCATTGGCCATGAAACGGATGGTTTCCACAAATTCCGATTGAATGACCTTCTTTGATTCACTTACAAAGTAGTTGGAGACAGTTTCTTCTTCTTCATGGATGTTGCTGTAGGAATCCGGAGTTGGGCATCGGTTGACTTGGATGCTCAGGACACGTGGAGCTGTCGTCTTTGAGAAAACAGCAACGGCAGCAGCCAGCAGAAGAATCGCAGAGAGAAGGCGCATTGGAGAAGACAGTCGCTGGTTTCTAGAGAGAAACTGAGGCGAGAATGAAGTTTACTATTGGGAAGCTTCGCCTTTTATAGCTGGTGATAATTCAATTGAGCCTTTCCCAGCCCTTCCACATTCATAAAAATAATTGATGGGAACCCCGAGTTTTCGTAGTTTCTATGAATTTTGAGAGAATCAGAGTGATGATTGATCGCTGGGTTTTGCAGATTTTGTGTTCCCATGCTCATAAAAGTTTTATTTCGTGGGAATGATGATACGGTAGTTTTGCGGGGGAGTAGAACGAAACGGTACATCCGACTCTTGTGAATGACATGAAGTTCCTAAACTTAACTAATTTTGATGGAAAAAAGGGTTGTGAGGGGATGGAATCCGAAATTCAGAATTAAGTGAGTTAAATTCAAAATGTGAAAAACAAAAAGTTGCCCGAAAAGTTTCAGAAAGTGGTTGTTGTCAATGAAGGCCATCTGATAAAAATAATGTTGGGTTTTGAAATTTTCTCGTTTTTGGGGCACTGTCTCTCTTCTAACCTCCCAATCCTTATAGATATATTCAGGTGACGCATTACTATTGGAGGACATTCTTATAATTGCTATTCCTTATGTCGAAGGAAAAGAAATATGGCCAAATCCAAAAAGAGCATGAAACATTATTTTTTTATTGGTCGGGGGGCTTTGTCTCCTAATTATAGTTCACGCAGAGCATGATTGCCTTACATGAATTTGTTCACTGTCAATTTTCAGAATGGTTAGAAACTGGAGTCTGACACCTTGTTGTGTTTCAGCTCAAACCAATCAACGTTACCCCCGATTTCAAAGAATTGTAAATGTTTCCACTCACTTTTTCATAAAATCCTTTTGTAGAATCATCAGTCACTTTGTACTTTTCGAGAGTTTCTGAGACAATTTCGAATTTACTTTTTGAATGATTTAAATCGAAAATGGAATTTTTGAAAATTTAGGTGATCTCAAAGAGTTTTCAGTTTCAAAATTTCGGTGTTGCGTGTAAAACTATTGTTTTGTTTGACACCATGAGAATGATCATGGGAAGTGTTCTGATTCATCTCAAATTCGCAAAAACTCACATCGAGATGTATGACTAATTTCTGTGTTGTTTCGAAATTGATTTACATATTTTTGGATGTTCGATGAAAAACCTTTTTGTAGGAGTTGTCTCGTGGTTTTTCATGAAGCGCAAGTACCATACTTGTTACAAAAGTGATGTTACATTGCTAACCCATAGTTTTTACCGCTTTTTCTTTTTTCAAAACGGCACAAAGATTTGAAATTCTTCACGTCACGATAATCAATTTCAATAATTTCGAAACACGCCACCAAATAAATTTGTAACGTGGGAGTCTCATCCAACTTTTTGTATTTATGAACGAACGTCACATAAACAATATTTGCATATAATCATTCTCATACCTCAAATTCTGAGAACTGAAGAAAAAGAAGAAAAGCAATTGGCACTGTTTCCGAATTTGGGCATATATAAGCATGTTCCTCTTTTTTTCAATTGTTTCCCTTTCCTCAGTATTATTGGCGTTGCCTGGAAAATTTTCTTTTTTTTTATGTAATAATATTCTTCCTAGCTACCCTGTTCTTTTATTTTGCGGTAACCAAGCAGAACTCGGCTTTTTGCATTCGACATTTGCATCAATAAAAATTTTATTAAGGGGCACCAAAGTTTCTGTATACGGAGGAGAATAGGCGTTTTATTATTTCTCGAAAGAACCATCATTTCGCTTTCTTTTTTCGATGCAGTTTATCGATTTTTGTTTTGGAAAAGTTTATATTCACTGTTGTAAGTCAATCTGAATTTACCAATATTTCAAAATCATTCAATTAGATAATCGCCCACTTCTCGAGTTACCTAAATTGAGACATACCATCATAGTCCGTGAAGCTGTCTCACTTTGTTTCTTCAAATGAATTTGAGAGCAATATGTAATTTTTTAGCAGCAATAGTTTCTGAGTTTTAACAGCACTATTAGAGCTAAATGTTGAAGCTATACTCGCTATGGATACGATTTTTAATTTCCGTTGTAGTTAATCTTTTCCGGTTCGCCCTTTTTTCTCTTCATGGTTCAAATTCAAGAGAAAACGAATAGCAAAAGATAATTGATATGAATCTCTTTTTAGATGTCTGCAGATTCAACTATTTGTAAAACTTGCAAAAAACAGGGACCTTGTTCAGAACTGACCGAAAATAATGAAGAGGTATCGTATGAATTCATAGTTTGCGGAATTGGATTCTAGCTTTTCCAGCTTGCGCCAGTTCTCTCACGCTTTGATGAATACGAATTAGATGAAGATATCGCAGCTTGTCAGAGCTACGGTCCAGAATATGCTGAACTTCATAAATACATCGCTCCGAGAAGAGTGAGCATTTATTCTCCACTGAACAGATATGGACCGGAACGTGGATATCCTCGGTCAGAATCAATCGAAGACAATGAAGAGGTATCGTATGGGCCTTTAATTCTATATATTGAACTTTAACTCTTTCAGCGTCCTTCGAGTATTCCAAATCTGGATGAAGACGGTTTAGCTGAAGATATCGTCGCTTGCCAAAGTTACGGTCCAAAGTATGCAGAACTCCATAAATACATCGCTCCACGAAAAGTAAGCATCTATGGTCCACTTTATAGATACGGACCAAAACGTGGATATCCGATTGAGGTTAGTTTGCGTTTATTTTCGAACGTTGTCACTACAGTTATTTCCAGATTGAGGAGGAAACCAGTAGCTACGAAGGCGAAAGCGATAGGAAAAGAGAAAAAAGACGAAAAATAGAAGTGAATGATGGATCCGGCGAAGAGGGTGGTGATGATCTTCAGAAAAACGAAATCAATGTCAAAGTAAGTTGAAAATCCAAAAATTAACCGAAAAACAACTTCTATGAATTCCAGGAAATAGAAATCATCACAATTGAAAACTGAAATAGGAAATGCTGACAAAACATTCCGAGAATTTATGAAATGGGTACTTGTTTGAAGACGAATGATTTATGGGAGTTTCTTTTCTCTCACATAGAAATTTTTTGGGTATTGTTTTGTAAATTGGGAATTTGATTCTCTTGGGTAATTTATGAATTTGTTGAAGAAAAAATGTTGCATCTTGATAATCATTATATACTGATGCGAACTACTCATAAAAGGAGTAAAACAAACAGCTTAGGATTCATGACTGTGTGTTTATTGTCCTTTTCTTCAGTACCACGCAAGGCTGTCCAAACGGGCATTTTTCGGCGGTGGCCGTTTTCATATTTCGTTTCGTAGCGGGGCCCTTTCCGAGCATAAGAAACTGTGTAATTTGATGAAAAGACAGTTTTAGTTATCCGCAGCCGACTTATGACTAGAGTCCGTCTGACATCCCTGGTCTTACGGCATGTCTTATTGCCGCCTCTTGAAATCAAGAAATGAAGTTTTGAGATATATGAATATACTGCAAATGATAAAACTATTAACACAAAGGAACTTTATCGTAGAATATAGTTCAAGTCATGAAATGACTAAACAGCTGTGGATCAAATTGAACCAGAATCTGTCAGTTCTTTTCAAATAAGTTAACATTACGATTCCGATTTCAAATAAAACGGGAAAAGAGTTTTCAGATGGAGCTCCACCCTCGGAAAGGAGAAATTTCGTATTAGAATGTGGAAGAGATGAGAGAGCGGGGAAAATTGAAACTAAATGGAATTGAATCTGAAGACGTGATAAATAGAAGGAAAAAATGTGTTATGCAGTGCAAGAATGCGGCATACAGGGCAATATCTAAGTCGATTTGGTCTAGTACTAGTTGAGAGAGAGATAGTTATTTAAAAGTGTACAGTAAGAGAGAGTTGAAAGTTATGATTGGTAGACAAAATAATTGTTTTGTTGTGGGTACTGTTGGTAATGTTGGTACACTGGGAATTGACTGAATTCGGTGAACTGTTGGAATTGAAGGAACTCATGTTGATACATTGGGAATTCCTGCTGATATTGTTGGAGCTGGAATTGTTCGAATTCCTCTGGGTACAAAGGCAAATCCTGCCATTGTAAATTGCTTTGAAATTGATTGACGTTTCGAATTTGATTGATGGTTTGGTTTTTCTGAAAAAAGGAAGAGAATTTCACGTGCGAATACGTAAATGTTGCCTAGGAACTGCCAGTGAAATGTCATGTGCACTGTCAGTCATTTTTTATTCGGATGCTTCAAAGCACAAGATGACGTCATCTTTCCAAGACGCGGTTCTATTTTGAACATTCGAGTGAAAACAAAATTTCCGAAAAATGTTTGGAAAGTTCAAATTTGCCGGATATAATCCACGTAAATAAGCATAAAATCTCGAAAAACCAAAAGTGTGTGAAAATTGTTCAGGCCTCTCAATACAAGTATCTCAATATCGTTACAATCCAAATTATAGTCTGGATATTGACAAGTTCTATCACTTGTTTGGAAATCATTTTGGTAAATGCAAAAAAAAATTTTTGAACCACAGGTGTAAAATCTTTGGATTTGGAAGGATATCGCTGAATTTGGAGATTGCCCTTACGTTTTCATCATTGACTCTTTTCTTTCCCATGACAGGTTGTTGTTTTTTGATGAGTTCCAATTGTTCAAGCCTTTGCTTCTCTTCTGCGGCCTTAAATTGTGCCTCCAACATCTTCATATGCTCATCAACGATGGCGTCAGCCTTTTTTCTTTCCTGTAAATCCATTGATGAATTTGATTGGAGTTTTTTCCTGTGTAGCTATTTTTGATGAAAACTTATTTTTGGAAAGCATTTTCATGAGTTCAAGTGTGATTATAAAAAGTTATAAAGTCACCTGATTTAACTTTGCTTTAAGTTCAAAATCGACATTTTCATTTTTCAAATCTCGTGTTTTATGAAACATCAATCATTAATATTCTCAAATAAGTTCTTAGTGACAGCTAAAATGTTTCTTCATTATCAGTTCCCTGTGAATATGTTGTTGGGTAACTAACCTTCTCCAAGAGTCTTTGGATGCGCAACTTTGTTGGTCCTTTAAGAAAATTTGGTCCGTAGATAGACATTTTCTTAGATATATTGTGAACGACCAATGGACCTGGACCGACTGGCTGCAACTCGTCGTCGTCCGTGGAGCTGGATCTCTTCTCCCGAAGTTTGGTTCCCTTTCTTTTGTTATCACCGGTCATGGTGGAGATACTGGAATAACGGAATCAGCTTCACGTTGAGAACGAACCAAACAAAAAAAAACACGTAAAAGGAATGCGTACTGGAATCACGGACAGCGGGCACAAACGAGCGCTTTGAAATGAAAGGAAACGCCCGCCTCATTCAATTTTCCTATTTCTTTTAGGTTTTGTTTCCATCTCTTTCGTTTTCTATATTTGATAATCAAAACGATATAATTGAAAAAATGTGGAAACGTTCAGGACGACTGGACAGGAAATGAATTTCTTTGGCTCGGAGAATGCCTGAGAATGAAATGAGACGTTTGAGAAGAATGGGGAGACTGGTGGCTATGGCTTTGACGGCGGCCGAAAAAAAAAGAAAAATGAAAAAGGAACTCCTCCCAGCAATTCATCAATCTCCGTAAGCATGCATCATTGAGAACTTTTCCTGAGGTTTTTTGTCCGAACAGATGAAAAGAAAAAAAAGAAGAAAGAAATAGGTGCTCCTCCCTTATTGAAAGTGTAATATGTTGCTGTTTCTACTGCTTATCAGTCACCTGGTGAAAAAGATAGCCACGTGACGGGCAAGAACGCACTCGAGTTACCGATCACTCTCAATTCTTTCTTGAATAGGCATACAATTCAATTTCTTTCGGCTGACGTGGTTCAGTGCAACAGATAACGAAATTAAAAGCCATTATAAGAAAACTCTTCGTAGAAATAATTAACTGGAGGTGTGCTCTAAATGGAGAATAATTGGTCCCTGGAAGCTGTTACCTAAAGCTAAAACGCTTTGGAACACCAACGAACAGAGTGGAATGTCTAGAAATATAATTGAATTGAATGCTAGACTTAGACAATTTTGTTGGTCACAACTTATGATCTACTGATGATTTCATCTATGAATTCTTTACGAACCAAAAAAAGAGAAAATAAAAAAAACGGAAATGCCATAGGAGAAAAAGAGAGAAAAAAAATCTGATTGATTCTTTTCGCAATGTTTTCATCAACAGTTTCACATCTGAAAGTTTAGATAAATTTTGAGAGATAGGCGAGAACTAATGAAAAGAAAGACAATGTAATTGACCGTTCCACCTTTCATAATGAAAATCACGTGAAGACAAGCAAGGTCAATTTTTTTGTTGGCTAGAAGAGACTGTGAAAATTCGATTTGTAACTAAACTCTACATAAATTTAATGGAATCGAAAGAACGATCAACAAATGTATATAATTCAAATATGAAGTAAGAAGAAGTTTGAAATATAGGATGACGAAAGTTTCGAATCGCAACAAATTGAAGGCTGACAACTTTTCAAATGGAAAAGTGCTGCACATCCGGGAAAATTGGATGAACTTTTTCAGCTTTTTCCAGAGAGAAAGGAAAGTCTAAATAATGAAAAAAAATACAACAAAGGAATTGGAGGTTCACTGGGTTAAAGCTGATAGGAAAGTGAGTAAATCAGTTTTCAGAGTGAAGTATTGTCTATAGAACTCGCATGTGTTGTGTTGTATGCCCGTGAAATTTTCCAAATGATTCTACCGCTGTTCTTAACAGTCAGGGTGAACAGGAAAAAACTATTTCCGTTTTTTTCTGAATTCACAAAATAAGGAGTGTAAAAACTAATACAATTTGTTTATACTTCACTTTCGTCTATTCTATGGTTTATACTCCAAACGATCACTAAGTTCTTCTGAAAACACACGCACTCTTGTGAGGAAAAAAAGGACACCAAAATCATCTCCGTTCTACCCTTTTTCCTCTGCTTGTATAAGTTGAATAAAAAGAATAAGAAACACAAAGAGAAGGCAATTATGACATGAGCTCTAGGATGGTACCAGAGAAATATAACGTTTCTCGAAACGCAGACAATGTGACTAACTGTTTTTGCTACCAAGAAGACACAAAGTCTACGCTCATACTACCGTCTCACAATTCGCGTTCCCAATGTTTCGAAAAAATTTGATGGTTATAACAATTTCGTGACGAAACTAGCACCAACGCCCGAAAAATTTGCTTTTTCTTGGGCACTATTAGTCTCAAGAACAAAATGAAAGTTTTCAATCAAAACCTGTTAACGAAAAGTATCTCATGTTTCTGAGTCACGTCTCTTTTCATATTTAGGATGGGGTAACAATCCAAAAAACTCTGGAACTGCTAGTTTTGGTTCAACTAGTTTGAAAGATTTGCTTTCTCATGTTGCGATCAACAGCAACATAATTTCAAAAATATGAGTATGTGCTTTGTTTTTAGGAGAGCTTGATGAACATGTGTTTGTCGTGCTAGTCAATCTTCATTTTCATCTTTGTTATTGTTATGCATAATCACATTCCAATCAGATTTTGTTGAAAATTTGTGACGCATCCAAAAGTTGTAGTTTTTTCCATTCAAATCTTCTGAATGTTAATATCGGCTACGGAAAACCATTATTTCCGAATGCACAAGCAATGGGAAAATGATTTATATGTGGCAGAGACATGTGCATCGAGGTAAAAGTATCAACACTTGGATCTGACTGGCACAAATCTTGTTTTTTCTTTGCACCAACCTCAACTGAAATTCATCCTGATTCTTGGTTGACCGCAAATTAAAATCGTACTGTAACAACTGCTATGCTAATTAGAATTTTACAATCCGAAAGGTTTTTGACGAGAGGCGATTCAGAGTCCTCATATTTTCAAATTTTTGAACATGAGGGAACACAGATTAAAACGAATAACGCATAGTCTTTTTTGCACTTTTCTCCATGAGCAATTTTGTCGAAAAACGGGATGCTTTTTCTAAAAAGAGAATCATTCTAAAATTATTAGGATTTGCACAAGGAAGAGAGAAGTCATGCAAAACGCACAGAAGAAAAAATTAGTTGGAGGACTGTTTTGATGGAACAATCTTTCTCAAAACGGGAAACTTTATTTTGAAGCAATTTTTGTTTAAAAGGAAATGGTCAATATTCGGTAAACTCTATACAATTATACAAATAAATTATCTATAAACTCACAATAAGACGTAAAATGAACAAAAAAAGTTTAGATGGGTATGGGCAGATTAAGAATGGGAAGGAAAGCAACTTTTTACTTAAAACTTTATTTTTACTTGGAATTTTGGAAGGCGGTTATCCGTTATTGTATTGGGAGGCTGGTGTAGGGAGAAAATACTTGTATATATTGTACAAGTGATAAAAAGGGTGAGGAAAAAGCTTGAGATGTAGGAAAGCATTATAAAACAATTATTGAAGGATTAGGGTCAAAATAGTCTGGAACTGACTATTCCTGGAGTGGTTGAACAGCACTCTCCTTTGGAAGAGTCACTCTGTCCTTATTCTGACTAGAGAGCTCTTTGGCCTTGTCAGCTGTGGCACGGGTTCCACGTTCCATTTGAGACGTTTGTAGACTGGTTTGAAGAGGACCACGAGAACGAGAACGAGGAGTTTGGCGAGCAGGGAGACGATCGATCTCTTTCGAAAGAGTCACTCTGTCCTTATTCTGGCCGGAGAGCTTTTTGGCTTTGTCGGCTGCGGCACGGAGTCCAAGTTCTGCCTCCCGTTTGTTCAGGATACGGCGAGCACTTTGAAGGCCTGAAAAAGATGAATAACCATTGAGAAATAAAATTTTAGGTTCCTAATTGATTGAAGTTCTACTGTCTGTCAACTAAGATCACACCTAGAAATGTGTGTATTGTAATCCCATTCACTTGGTGAAGTGCAAATTACGAAAACTTTGAAATATCGGGCTTTCATCCGTTTCCCGGGTGTTTTTTCCAAAACCCATGGAAATAATACTCGGGACCTTTGAGAATACTCGAGACACACGGTTCCGCCGTGGACCAATAATCAGATTTTAAAAAATACCCGGGACTGATGAAATATGCGGAACCTAAAAATACTTCTCCAGGACTTCATGCTTTGAAAGGTTAAATCAAATGGGCCCCTATTGACGCAGGCTAGTTTCTTTTTAAATAAGTGTTTTTAATCTTGCAAATTTCATGATTCCCCGTTATTTCCACAAGTCCCTTGCCGAACAAAAGAGTCCCGGATATCTCCAAGGGTCCCGGGTATTGTCTAAGGTCCTGTATATTTTCTATGACCCCGGTTATCATTATTAGGGCAATATCTAGGGTTTCCGGGTTGTTTTTCCATGAGCCCGAAAAAGAAATGAATACCCGTGAAACGGACTAGAGCCAAATATCATAATGTAGGTTTACCCTGACTTGTTATTGATGTTTATTCATTTACTCACGTCTTTTGGCATATTCAACTGACAAATTGCGCTTCGCAGTCTTCTGGATTCTTGGTTTCATGGCGCTCCGACTCCCGTGGTTAGAAAGTGCTTGTTGTGGATTTTCCAGCTTAGCCGGTCCACTCTCAGGTCCGGGCATCTGCTTTTCGGCAATATTTTGTTCTGAAAAAATATTGTGATTGGAATCCAAATTGATTTTGAATTGCTGCCCTTAAAAACAAAAAAACTCACTGTCATCCTCTGACCATGGGACCTCATAAGCGCTCCATCCAGGCGTGTAACACTTAACCTCATCTGTTTCAGATGAATGACGAGGTGGAGTCAAATCAAGCACCCATCGTGCATGGGGTGGCGGGGTTTGGCCAATGGAACACCGACGTCCGTTCATACCTGTAAATAATCTTGAGTGGATAGCCAAAAAAGCAGAAAAGAAACGTGAAACACGGGAAAAATATGGCTAGATTGCATTATGATGGAAAGCTAGCAACACAATAAAATGAGTAGTAGAATGTAAATGAAAACAGAGAAACTCTACGCAAAAAAACGCTCAATTTCTAATAATTTCATGAAAACGACAGAAACAAGAAAGAGCAATCACATCACTAGAGTGACTGTTCCGCGCAGAAAGACCTTTCGCAAGAGAAAGAGTGAGAGAGTGCGCGTATGTTGAACAGAACAAAACACTGCACGAGAGGAGTGTCGCAGACAGCGAGAGGTCAACCAACCAAACCACGCAGAAAAGAGACAGTCTCTCTTTATGGATAAATGGGCCCTCGTCTTATGGGAAAAAACGCACAGGGAGATATGGCATAATAATACAAGAAAGAAAACATCAACAAACCAGATTTGGAATATATTTTACCAGTTTCAGAGTATATGCCCTTGAACGTTGTTGAAAAACAACGTTGCTCTAAATACATACACAATCAGACCGTTTTCGGTTACATAGCATCTCAAAAAATCTGTTGAATCTCAATCAAAATTTCGGCATTAGCATCATCTAGCTGATAAGATTCTAATAATAAAAAACCAGATCTATAAACTGGTATATGGAAAGAATTCACCAGTTTACAAATGTTTTTCATCGCCTCATCATGAAATTCTTAATAACTCAATCTGAAGAAAAAAACCACCACCAAATCAACGTCTATACACTGTGGCTTTCAAGTATTGCAGGCCTTTTTTGTCACGATTCTGGATAACACATTTTGTTCAGTATAAATTGTTTTGAATTGTTATTATTGCTTCATTAACAGCGCAAACTGTCAGTTTCATACCTTTTTTAGAAAATGGCTAAGCCGAAAGTTTTAAGTTACACCATTGTTGAAAGGTTCAGAGTCGGAAAAGCGAAGTTTCATCAAAATTCATCTCAGAGTCTCGTAATCAACTGTTCATCGACATATATAACTTTACGAAAATTGGTTCAACCAACGATCGTGCACCGGATGGTTGACCAACCGTCGTAATCCCTTCTCTAAAGATCAAAGCTGTAAAAAAGTTTGGGTTGACCTCTCATTGGGTTATCTGAAAAGCGTTTCTACCTTTAAGGTTGAAATTAACTTTGGAAATCATCAAGTGCTTGCTATGAATTTTCAACAAGTTTTTAGAGAGGCCGTTATGAAAAAACTGGTTGAGGAGTGGGACAAGTTTCATTGAAATACCACTGTACCGTAGCCGATGGTTTCTTAAGGCTTTCATCAAAGCAAAATATGGCAGAGTCTAACCTTTTTTTTTGTTATTCAGCATAGAAATAAGTCTATCGTTTATCTATATGCCTTTCATGGTTTCATTCATTGAGATACTCTCATTTCAATGCGTTGCAATACTCAAAACACCTCGAACGCGGAAAACCAATTTCGGATGTGAACCAATAGATCCAACAGGTTTTTAACTTTTCGAGCAACAAATTTAGTTAATCCACGCGCTATTTAGTGAGACCATTACTTTAGAATCAGATGAGTAAGGAAAAAGTTGTCGACTAACAAAATGTGTGAAAATTGATGGTCTTCAGGTCACCAGTTGACGGCTTTTCAATATTTTCACAGCTCAAAAGTTGCACATCGTGGAATGAAAAGCTTGCCTAGAGACTCAGGGAAGCCCAAATAGTCAAACTTCATACCATTCTTGCTATGAATGGTCCTATCTCAAAAACCGTTAATGCTAGAAAATAGTGGTCAATTGATGGTCAATAGAAGATGCAATGGTCAACGTTAAGTATAATATCATCATTCTTCTTCTCTGCCTTTTGTGTTCCATCGGACACCATTCCAATATTCGACGTAACCATTACCGTGGATCCGAGTTTGCCACTCTAGCTTAATTCGTTACTCTTTCCCACACGATTTTTGTGACCTTCTGCAATTTCGTTCTCTAGGCAATCACTTCGTTGAACCTGTGTTATTCCTAGCCTGTTGGTGTCCTCGAGCTTCAGTGTCCATGACTCGCATCCATATATGGAGAGCATTGTAGATGGGTCCCAAAAGGAGGTCGGAGCTCCGGAACCCGGTGTAGGTTACAGGTAATGAAAAATATTCGCTAGTATTGACCTATGCTTGTTGAATGCTCCCCGCGCGGGCTGCATTTCTCATTCTTTTTTCTTTTTATTTTTTGATGCTTGATTGGTAGAATGATACGTTGCATCCGAGATGCTTGAAATTGTCCACGAGTTTGACACCTTCAATTTTCATTATTTGGTCATCATCATAAGTTATTGGAGTTTTTGTCATTGATTCAGTTTTCTTTCTGTTTTCAGTGAGTCCCACTATTTTGCTACCTTCTACCAGCTCATGAACTATCTTTCTCATTATACGTCTGTCCCTTGCAATGAGTACAACATCGTCTGCGTATCTGAGATTGATTATTCTTTTCCTGCCAATAGGTACTCCGTATTCTGGTTTCTCCTCCTACTCCAATACCTTAAACACTTCATTCAAAACCACATTGAACAGCAGTGACGACAAACTTCTCTTCTGATAGAGATTAAGAAACTGATCACACTTTCCCCGCTCAATCGCACCTATTTTTCTTTAATAAAACCATCCAAGAGAACAGACCATTCTTTCTTGCATTTTTTGACAGAATACATAAAATACATAGTCTTAAAACGTGAAACTTTATTTTAAAGCAAGTTATGTTTGACAGGAAATGACCAATATTCGGTACAAATCTGATCAAATCGTCTTTGATGACATTGAGCTGCCTGAGATATCAAGACATACACAACCAAGCGTAAGAATGTGCAAAGTGCACAACAAAAAGAGTTTAGATGGGTATGGACAGATTAAGAATGGGAAGGAAAGCAACTTTTTACTTAAAACTTTATTTTTACTTGGAATTTTGGAAGGCGGTTATCCGTTATTGTATTGGGAGGCTGGTGTAGGGAGAAAATGCTTGTATATATTGTACAAGTGATAAAAAGGGTGGGGAAAAAGCTTGAGATGTAGGAAAGCATTATAAAACAATTATTTAAATATTAGGGTTAAATAACTCTGGAACTGACTATTCCTGGAGTGGTTGAACAGCACTCTCCTTTGGAAGAGTCACTCTGTCCTTATTCTGGCTGGAGAGCTCTTTGGATTTGTCGGCTGTGGCACGGTTTCCACGTTCCGCCTCGAGACGTTTGTAGACTGGCTTGAAGAGGACCACGAGGACAAGAACAAGGAGTGTGGCGAGCAGGGAGAAGATCTGAAAATAAGGAATATGAATCTTCGTTTCAAGAATTAGAAATGCTGGGTGTGGATTGCCCAAATTTCTACTGCCTATCAACTAACCATGATTGACATCGTGTTATCCTTTGGGGTGTTGACAATATCATCTGGAGTGAGTTGGCACTTTTGGATGTGCATGCGATCCGGTTGGAGTGGACGAGCAAAGTTCTTCATGATGAAGACGTAGATCACACTCTGGATTTGTCCGGAAAGCACGATGAGTCCAGTGGAAGTGGCTTCGGACACTGGGAAGGTGCACTCAGACGCCAACTCTAAGCCAATCGGGTAAGTAGCCAATCCGAGTACTCCAAAGAAAAGGCAGGTGGCGGCCAGGAAAGGAGCAAGACCTTGATGGAGAGTGAGTTGAAGGAAAATCAATCCGAAAATGACAGCAGCTCCGAGGGCAATCTTGAGGGTCTCCTCGTACAATTTTGTGCGATCCACAAAAATACCACTGGCAGCGGCTCCAAAGACACCTCCAACAATCATCAAAGCAGCACAAACTCCAGAGAAGAAGTTAGTGTATCCGGATGGGCAAAGAAGTTCAAGCATAACTGTGTAGAGGCAGTTGAACATTCCGATTCCTCCTCCCATAACGATCAACAAGATGATGTATTGTTTGGATGAGAAGCACGACTTCATTCCTGACACGAAATCCATTTGTGGCTTGCTGGCACTGAAGGTTGGTGGGATCTTGGGCTCACTTCTCTTTACTCCGAACTGAAACAAACAATATGATTCCAAAGCTACACAAACGTTGACTAACCGTAGCAATGAGCATAGCTGCCAAAGAAGGCACACATGTGAAGATGTTCAGCCAGATGACGTGATCCGGAGACTTGACAATAGCTGGACTGATCAAATTGGCCATGAGGACTCCAAGTGGGTTAGACATTACTCCGATAGTGGTGGCGATGGCACGTTGAGTGTCTGGGAACCAGGATCCGGCAACCTAAACAATTTATAGTTAATATTGAACGAAACTCCGAAGATAGCTCACCTTTGTTGGCAAGAACATGATGAATGGGTATGCAACAGCAGCAATACCCTGTCCCGTCATACAAATTGGGAAGCGCCAGTCCTGTGGAATGAAATCCATAGAAGAGATCACTCGGATAACAGCTCCCATTCCATTGGTCCATCCGGCAATGAGAATTGCAGTGCGGAGTCCCCATTCACGGCCAGCCCACATGGCGAACAAACCAACTGGAATCGTGCACAACATGTAGATCATGGACAGCCTGCAAAATGTGGGTTAGTCACTTTTCAATATGGTAGGTAGTGAAGTTAGCAGTAAGTGCTCAGTTTATGCTCACAAGTAGTTCACGAACCAAATCTGTGTCGTTTTTTCGTTAGCCAAAAAAACATGTTACAGCCACACAAAAATTTGGGATGACGCAATGCGTTTTTTCGGAAAATAAGAAAACACTTTCGTTACCAATGAAACATACTGGTTCGTGAACTACCTGGTATAACACTGCGCTTTGTATTATCAACTTCCTAAGCGGACTGGCTTGTACTTCCGAAAGTACCCTCACAACTGTTTTTGTTTCTACCACTCACCAGGCAGCACTGCTCTCTCCGTAGAAGCTGTTGACATAGTTTCCAGACGGTGCATACCCGATCCATGACATAGTGTTGGTGTTGTTGAGAAGAGCGACGGTAAGCAAGACGATCCATCTTTGTCTGTAGACGCGAAGTTGGATTTGATCGCCGGCCTCTTCGTCAGCTCCGTTTGTGTCAACTCCTCCATCTTTGTTCATTGGCTGTAGACGGATGTCTACTTGATCAGCACTGATTGCACCATCATCGGCGCCCATTTCGATTTGTGTTATTACCCTGAACAAAAAGAAATTAGATAATGTATATACGTTGCTAACGGGAAAATAAGAGCGGGAACGGAGGAGAGTGGGTAGGTGTGAATAGAAAAGAGAAGATGTTGCCATGGGATACAATGAGGTGCAGATGTCAACAAAATCTCAGAGCTAATTTGTTTTTCGGCCATCTGGTTTCGAAATCGTTACTGGTGAACACAAATCAACCGGAGAGAATATATACAATCTAAAAAAAAGAACTGAGAGAGTGAGTCATTCCGCGTGTGTTTGTCCAGTCTACGCGGCGAGTCAACTATTGATCGTAGTCTTACCAGGAGGCTGAAAGAATTTAGAATCTAATTTTGCATGGATGGAAGAAAACTAACTGAGAAAAAAATCTAGCAAACGGGGGTTAGAAGAGATACTTTGTCTTGGCTGTCGGATGGAAGAGAACCGCCGCGAGTCACTGCTAATCACGCCATCCAATCTTTTGAATTTTTAAAGGCAGTAGGTCTTTTTGATTCATCAATCATCTTTCCAAGGAATTTTGACCTAGTTTTTGGAAACTAGTGTACGACAAGACATGACTGCTACATCTAATACTATAACTAAGTAAACTATGAACCCGAGTTTCTCGAGTGTTCATCAATTTCACTTTCCATGCCAACTGATTTGATAGGCATTCAAAAATCAGAATGACATTGCAAACCATGGAAACTTGCGAAAACGGTAAATTTGTTCTCTCCGTGAAACGAGCTAACAGTAACGATCAACCATAAAAGACAAATACACGAAAAACGTGAAGAGGAAGCAACGGAGGAAATGTGCGGTGGCGCTTCGGAAAAACTCGTAGAGATACACATATAGAGTAGTGAGGAGCGTGTGCAGTGTTTTTTCATGTCTTTTGGGAGTAGTGGTGGAAAAAGGAAACGGGGATGTGAGGAGGCAAAAAGAACTCGAAAATTAGAGAGCACAAAAGATAAAGAGACCACGGAAGTTCTTCTTTCTTCGTTTTTGAAAGGGACGAGCGTAGTTAGCCTAGTCAACTGAGAAAAGAAATTCTTTCTTCTTTTCCATGAGCGGAAAAAGATGATATTTCAAAAAAAAAATTCTCGCAGAAGAAATTTGAACAGGGGTTGTCTCGCCATGCAACTAAATACTCATAGCTAACAAAAAAGTACAGCTCAAAACAATGGGATGGACGTTATCGATTTTCAACGCCGTGACCTTTCGCGAAAAAAACAACTCAGCATGGTTTTTTGGACTAAATTCGCGCACAAAACTAATAACTAATACAACTATCTTATCAGCGAAGAAAAAACTGTCAAGAAACCAACGTGTTATCATATCACAGCAGAAAAGACGAAGGAGAAACTTGCCGCGGAAGAAAGACGATAATAGTGCAACAGAAGAGTTGTGTCTGTTTGAAAGGACAGTTTTGGTACGCAGACACAACAGAAAAGACGCGCGCCTGCGGACTTGCGCGTGAAGAGGGGGGAAGGGGGGAGAAGAGAGGGGTGAGTTGGAACAACAGAGAGGAAGACTACAAATGAGCGCACGTCGGGTGGAAGAAGGAGGAAAGGACCAAATTAGTCGATTTCTTAGAGAGAATGAATGGAAGTGAGTTTTTTTCGCAGAGAAATTGTTATTTTGCGAAAACAAACTGTTGAATGCAGGTTTTGATCGCAAAAGTGTAGGTGGAGAAGAATATTTAGAAATTATCATTTTCCCTCGAGATGGTCAAATGGAAAGTCGTCTTGTTCAAGCAACATCCTTTGTTTAGGAGCAAGCAAAAATTTTTCAGGTTCATGTTGGAAAAATGCTCGATCGTTCATTCGGAGAATCGTGTTTCTTATTGTGGGAAAAATAGACACTGGGCCAAAAATCAATAAAATGCCGTGAATTTTCTAGAATAAACATTCAAAAAATTCAAGAAAAATAGTAGAATACACCAAAATTCTAGTATTTGCAGGAATAAAAACGCGATAAGAAATAATTTCAGAAGATTCGTTCGAACGTGTGTGTAGCGTATAAAATTGAATGGAAATGAAAAAGAAATATCAATTGTTGGTGATGGACCACATGTCACATGGTCTGTCATCCTATAAGTACACTTTCAAAGATCACAGTGTTATCATCTGTTTGTTTGTCCCTGGAATAGAAAATACACGGAAAAACCCACAGAAATGTGTGTTGTCCAACCATTCAATTCAATTCAGGCCCGGCACAAATTCGCCTTTGATTCTCAACTTTCAACTTTAGCTTTTCCGTTTTTTTGCGGATCTTTTTGACACCAAAAACCTCACAAACGTCGGAGAATGAAATCATGAAGGCATAACAAATGAGGAAAGGATCATCACATTGTTATTGTTTATTCAATTGGACATCAGTGTCCTGTGAATTCCAAATTAGCTGTGAACAAGAGAGAATTCGACGGAAACCGGAAGTGGATCTCTCAAAATATTTGTCACAATTGCAGAAGTCAAGAAAAGTTCAAATACTCGGGTTCTTCTCTTCTTTTATTCTTCTGATCCCTTGTCACTTTGAGTATTTTCTTTTTTTTTGCCACTGCTCAAAACTTGAAAGAGCTATGAAATCGGAGAAAAAAGGACCAGCTGACAGTTGTCCATCAAAAAGGTGTTCGCGACTCTGGAGACACTGGAAAACCCAAACTCACTTTATTTTCAATTCAATGAAAGACTTCATCTACTTCCTTCATTCAGAAGAATCACAAACATATCAACAACAACTATTTGTCTCTTCGTTCTTCTTTCTTCTTCCTTTTTTCTGAGATGCAATGTATTTCAGACGTTCCTAGCCTTTTCCTTGATGTAGTCGTCTCTCTTCCATTGGTGTTCCCTTATTTTCTTTAGAACATTCTCATTTTCTTATTTTTAAGTATCAAAGGAAAAATGTTTTTTTTTTCCATAACCGATAGTTGGTTTTTTATAAGAAAGTTATTTTTGGGAGTATCTACATAAACACATTTGGAACACAATATCCTTCTGGCTGTCCCATTGCAAACCGATAAACATGCATTTGGTACCTTTTATGGAAACCTACTCCTAAGCTATTTCAGATCTATTTTTCTGAAAAAAAAAAGGTTTTCAAAGGATGACACATCTCATAAAATCTTGTTTTCGCTCGAGATTCCTTGTTTTGTGGGTATTCCTCTAAAGTGAAAATGTTCATTGGGTAAATGGAACTTTTTTGTGACGATGTTTTTTGCTTTTGCCAAGCACATAAAATTGGTTTTGGGAGTATTCTTTTCCGGCTGGTTCACTCTCATTCAATTCCACCATTTCTTGTTCCAATGATTTTTGTTTGATTTTGCTGATCCTGTATCGTCTTCTCGTTTTTCATCACGATTGAGTTTTGATGGTTCAGCTGCCCAGATTCCCCCAGTTTTCTGTAAGAAAATTATATGTTGATAATAATTTTGTTAGATTTGGGTAGTAGAAAAAAAATGGTTGATTATTTTCATAAGGTTCCATTCTACAGCATCATTCTGAACTCTAAATTGGAGCAAATCTTGATTTGGTATTAAAAATTGTTTCCATTTTCAAAGTTTGTTTCCTGCTTTGCAACTAATCATATAATTATTGTTCAATTTTATTGGTTTTGAACTTCCACTTCCTCAGTTTTTCTCACTCTTATGGACCGAAACAATTGAATTCAAATATAACTTACAATGCTGTCCTCCACAAGTTTTTTAAAAACATCGATTTTCTTCTTGTTTTTCTTATTAATTATTTTGTTCTCGTCCATCTTGCGTTGAGCCAGAAAAAAATACAGCAAAAAAATGTTCTTTTTCGAAAACGAAGACCAGTCACGGTTTGATAGATTCGCACATAACACAATACCATTCCATACCTTTTCTTTTCATTTGATTATTTTGCTTTTTCTTTTGGTTTTGTTCGAATATTCTCTAAAAAATGATAGAACTAAGAAGCCATGAAATTCAGTTCAAGGAAATGGTTTTCTATTGTTTTCCTAGACAATGAACATTGATGTTTTGATGACCTTTTTTGTAGAAAGAGTTGTGGGTGGAATGGAATGGCTTTATTGAATTGGGACAGATGAAGTTTCCTTTTAGGTTTTACACCCTGGTCACCGGTTTGCTCGTTTCTACTTCAGTTAACTACTGAGAACCGTTGATAGTTGTCTGAAAACCCCTCCATTTGTTCTACAGTTTTTGAAGAATTCATTCTGATTACCAGTTAAAACTGGATCAATTAGTTGATGTTCGAGAAAAACAACTAAAGAAATTGAAATCGTTTTTATGATCATACGTTCCATGCTCACTGGTCTTTCTGAATTTCCAGCTGCTGCTCCAGACGGTTAAATTCAATTTTTATGGTGTTTTTCTCGTTTAAAATCAAAAATAGAACGGCATAGACAGTAATAAATAAACCAAAACGATCACATATAAATTAGACACCCAATTTTTTTCTCACTTCCTCAAAACAAGTGAGGAGGAGTGACAAATGGCTCGAACTTTCAACGTAACTCAATCCGTGTCGACCACAATTGTGTTTTATCACTGGAAAAACAAAGCAAAAGGTATCATCCGGCAAGTATCAGTTTTCTACCCCTCACTTTCCGTTATTTCGAGAATCTTCTCGTCTGTCATTGTTTCATTGAACGGTTTCAAAACTAACGACTGGTCAAGAATTCTGCACTTGTTTCTTTTTTTGTTCCAAATTGAGCTCTGAACTCTTTCACGAATACTCGATTAGAGCAATTTGCAAGCATTAAATTATCAAGAATAGGACACAATTTTTGTGGAGTTCTTGTACCAAAAAATTTCTACCCTTTTCATTTTTTTTTCACCTTCCTCCGAATGTTTTTTTCTTCTTCAATAATGAGTTTTTTTTTCGAGATAAGAGAAGCAAAAAAAACAAGAAACAATCCCAAGTGTACTTCTGTTTCTAGAGAGGGAGGTCTATGAGTTTTGAATGAAAATAGATGCACACTCACATCATCGTTTTGAATATTAGTTGTTTATTAGTTCTAATGTTGTTTCGAGATTTTTAATGGCAGAAAAATTAAGGAAATGAATAACACAAAAATTTATACTTTGACACTGAAAAGTTTTAAAATAGTTTGGAATTCACGGAACTGCAGGTGTAACTTATGTTTTCCACTTCCAGGTTTCAAGAATAGAGAAGAAAATTGAATGAAATGAATAATTCAGACACGTGTGATTTTTAACAAGCATAATTGGAAATTGAGAAGTACTACTTTTAGGACACTCGAGTCATTTTTCGTGTGTTGTTCAAAAGAAACTTTTGGAAACTCACGTCTCACAAAATGTTACTTTTCGAGTGTTCTTATCCCTGATTTTGTTAAAAGTGAGAAACGTTGAGTCACATTCTAATTTATTTGATCCTTGACCTATTCTTTGATCCAATCAAACGTGAAGATAGTTTTGATGCTTGATTCTTTCGGAATTTAATTCCTTTTTACAAATATATCCATCTAATTCCAATGCCCTCAAAAAAGATTAGCTCGCATTTGACGCGTCGTCAAGTCGTCAAAAACCGGTCGAATAACCAACGAAGTTTTCTGAACCTCTCTTTTTTTTCATACTGAAAACTATGATGGGGCAGAGTGAGAGAGAGAGTTTTTCGATTATGTTCTGGGACTACCTCGTTTTGCCGAAATAATTCATACCTCCACACACTCCCAGCAACCAAACTTCCGCTCTTACATCTATTCCTGTCGTATCTTTTTCAGCTTTTCACACTTCTTTTAATGCGGTCCAAAATACTCGGTCTCTAAATAAACTTCCGGTGTCTGTGGGGTTCTCAGGAGTATGAAAGTTAAATTGAGAAGGAACAGATGAGGCCGACCGCACTCTTCTTTTCTCATTTTACTTTTCTCATGATGCAACATCTCCCATCCGCTTTTTTGTGGCCCCTTCCGCATCAAATTTGCGCCTCCATCGTAGGTTATAACAAAATTTCCCCTTCGTTTACGCCCTTTTTCAAGTAGCGTCACATGCACCCCAATGCAACTTTTTGACGTTAAGCGAAAAATGAGATTTTCAAAAATTTGTATATTCAATGAATTTTTTGCATTCAATTTTTTCTAGCACCCCATTTTTCAAAATTCTACGGTGTTTTTCTACGTTTTTTCCGTAGTCTGTGTTTTGCGAAGCATCTTCTTTGTGATTCGATCACGCTTGAATGATGCATTTTTTATTTTTACAAATTAGCAATAGAGTCATGTCGCAAAACGTGTGTCATAAAATCTCTAAAACTCAAAAATCTTCCTCTAGTTACGTAGGTACTCATTTCGTATTACCATAGGTTTTTCAGTGTCTAGGTTCCTAGAAAATATCAGAAATCATCTTGGATTCAGAGAGCATGTTGCAAAGCGTAGTGGGAGACTATATTTGATTGATCAACTACAGTTGATAAAGTTTCCCTAATGTAGTTTGTCACCGGACCCGAATAATTCTCCAATTCCAGAACAATTTTTGATTTTCCACG
The DNA here is from genome assembly GCA_000143925.2 of Caenorhabditis brenneri. NCBI lineage: Eukaryota > Metazoa > Nematoda > Chromadorea > Rhabditida > Rhabditidae > Caenorhabditis > Caenorhabditis brenneri. Next base: position 1,413,362 of record GL379794.1, read on the forward strand.
TTTCTATTGCATTTGATAACAGTTTACGAGACTGCTCAATAAAATATTCAAAATATTCATGCCGCACTAACTTAGGACCGCCCTGAAGAAAACAGAAAACAAACTTGAACGCACGCGAGAAATATTCTCTCTACACTTTTCTCCCAAAATGAAGTATTCACTCCTCTGGCCCCAATTTTGCGAAGATGTAGAACGTTCGAATGAAATTTGCTTCTCGGATCTCTGTCTGAATCATTATATATTTTTCTTCAAGCCCTTTATGGATCATTGGGCGAAAAAAGTTCGTCTCGGGAAATTGGCATCGTCAACCTTTGCTTTTCTTGATGTTCCTTCTTTTTCCCTCTGACACATCCAGAAGCTCATTTGGCCTTTCACAACACGAACAATAATACGTTTTCAAATTAGCCAGTGTCCAAATTTTTTTCTTCCCTCCATCCTTCTGTTTCTTTTACTGAATTTTCCGGAGACTTTGTCAGACATCATCACTATCCACATCTTCTCCTTCTTCTTTTTTCTTCGCTTCCTTTCCCTTGTTTTTGTGAGCTTCTTTGGTCTTTGACATGGTCGGGTAAGAAAAAAAAGAAGAAAAAAGAAGGAAGACCGAACAGTGGTATGCACACTGCATTAATACTCATTCCAGAGAAAGCTCGACAAGAAGTTGTTTAGGTGGCCCGTAGAAAAAAACAAAGAGATTTACTCGCATGATAGATCGGTATTTCTTACCACTCTCCTGCTTTTTGGCGGTTCCTTTTCATCTGAAACTCCTTCGTGAAATATGGTCCCCAATCCGGAACTGTTTTTTTCTCGTTATTTCGGTTAAGAGTTTTTCAAGTAATATTTGAAAAACACAAAAGACTTTCAGATAGAAATTCTTAGCAGTGTTTTGTGTTTTAGCTAGTTTTAAGCTGGTTTCAATTGGTACCTTCAGAAGACAAATTATCGAAAATCTCTTTCAAATCCTATCTGAGCTCAAAGTCTGTCAGATGCAACCTAGTTTTGTAAGCTACACAATTTTCAAGAATCTTATTCGAGGCAAGGATAGACAAGCCTATCTGACTTTGATAGGACCACTTTAGGCAAGTAATTATTTCCAATGTCTATTTGGTGTTCTTTAACCGAGGTTCGATGCATTTTTTATGAACATGTTGGGCATTCCATTTGTATTATTCATGGTGAATGCTTCGACGAAAAAAATTCGTCTATTGTTTCATTCGCACTTTTATATCGAAGGCCATTTTTTTCTCAGAATTCCTATATTTTGGAAGAATGTTGTCATTTCTTTACCAATACATCACAATTGTTTCGAATGATAGGAACACTAATATATAAAGTGATATATTCTTTGAGAATTTCATTTCATTTGATTAAAAACAAC